>JASDQU010199811.1:0-19087 GCA_032191745.1 Picea mariana
TTTTTTTTTTTTTTTTTTTTAAATTTAACCAAATTGGTGAAATTTCGCTTAAAAACAAACCTTGATCTCCTCGTATTTTAAAGTTGTACAAAGATGTTGGATTCATGTCCTTAATTTTTTCCTAATCCATATAGCCTGATGTAGTTAAATCCTATTTTTCCATCCAAAGGGGGTCTAATTTTATCATGCTTCATTATCCAAAACTGAGGCTGAAATAGTTGCATAATGGATACTCTTTTGATGCAGGAGCATCTCAAGTGAGCCAACACGGGAGAAAAAGACAGCTGGAGAAGCGCCAGTGCAAATTTTTGAAACTACCTTGAAGTTGATGCGCAATCTTAAATGAATTCATTAAGAAGAAGTGCACTTGTATAATGTAAATGGACCTTGAGCAATTTGTTCTCGTCCTTAGTAGGTAGAAGGCATTTATAGTAGTTAATGAAGGTAGATAGAATTTAATTCTAGATTAGACAGTTTCTAGAGCACAAGAGGGAAACGGGATATAGACACCCTCATTGTGTATTGTAAAATAATTAAAGCATGAGGAGAGCATAGGAGAGAAGCAGAGAGAGTTGTGTAGCAGACTCCATGTACAGAAGTTCTGAATTAATACAAAGAAAGTTGTAATTCAGACTCATGGTGTCCATATATTCTCTATGTATGCATCTTTGAATGATATGATCGTGAATGTTTTACTCTTTCTGTCATGCAATTGCTTTTATGCTATGTATGAATGATTTCATGTTGAATGTTTGAAATCTGAGAGCAAGGGGTAACAGAATGAGTTTCAATTGTTTCTCTATCTCAGCAAGAGTTCCTGCAAGGAGTGCAGTTGAAGTGTCTGCAAGGAGTGCGTTGACAAAGGGTTCAGATAGGGCAACTTTTTGTTCTCATTCACAAAAAAGTGCAAGTGGGCACAGGAGACATGCAAGGAGTGCACAGGCCAAGTAAAGGTATCAAAGTTGTGGACCTGAGTGAAGCGTTGAAGGACTGCTACTGCAGGTGTGCGCAGAGTCAAAGGATTTCAACACTTAGGAAGTTATTGAAAAACTTCCGCAAGGAGTGCATGCAAGTGTTTTCTCTAAAAGACGTAGAGTCAGGAAAAGTTCAAAGAGATTCGAAGCCTTCAAAGTCATTGAAGGGAGGTAAGGAGACCAAGTCTTGAAAGTCTGAAAGAAGGCGTAGCGACGTCGAACCCAGGAAATCCTCAGAGGAGGAGATGAACGATCGGAGTTCTCTGGAGAGGATTTGCGAAGTCCTGTGAGCCATTAGATCTCACAGAGGAGCAGGGGAGTTACAGTGAAAATGTCAAAGGGTTCCAAGTTCAAGAGGAGTAAGACCGTAGATCCAAGCCACAAGGGCCGTTGGATTTACACGTGGATTTATTATATCGGGTTTTCGTGGGTGGAAGTCCCGTGAACATTACAATGGGAATCGTAATATCACAAAAAGCGAAGTCCTGATAGCGAAGAGGATTGTGTGGGCCGCAGGGGATGTCAGTGAGTGGACAGGTGGCATACTACTAACACGGAGTCAAAATCCGTTGACTGTCTCGAAGAATCATGGAGTGAAGTTCCGAAGAAAACTTTGCATTAGGATTCATGATATCGCGAAGTCCAAGGTGCCGACAGAGCGAAAGGACTATTGAAAATTCAATCGCGCGAGTGTATCAGAGTTTCGCCAAATCGGTATTTGGGAGTTGGGGAAGCAAGTTACTCGACATCGCGATCGCCGAAATCACGACAGGGAAAATCCCGAAAGGGAAGAGAAAAGGTCACCGTTGACTATTTTCGGGTTTCGGGGATTCGAGAGACCAACGCTTGACCATTGGATTCGCGAAGCTGCAAAATCTCATCCCCTAAGTGCAAAGAGGGGATCCCGTCAGAGCTGCTGTGGGTGCAGATTTCACGATAGGGAAATAGAAGAGCCGTTAGAGTTCTTCGGGCCAGTGCGAAAAGAAAGATCCCGTGCTGACATAGACCTTTTCGACCTGTGGGTTGTGGAGGGAGTGTGTGTTGGCGTCAGTTTGGTATTAGAGAACAGAAAGGTTCTTTGCTTTCTGTAGCAGATAAGGAGATTCACCATTCCACCAAGGAGAAGGGACGGGCAAACACCTGATCCACTAGAGGATAGGGAGATGCCGAGAAGAAGAGGTAGGTAGATGACAAATCCAGCTATGGAGAGAGAGATGCATGATCTACGAGCTAGACTTGAAGACATGGAGACAACACAAAGACGTACAGTCAGTGTTGGGGATCTTAGTGATTCCGAAAGTGAGATTGAGGCTAAACGTGAAGAAGAAGTTGCAACTGAAGATGTAGAAAACGAACGTTTGATCAGAGCTATTGCAAGAATGGGTGCAAAAGCAAAAATGGACATTCTAGTTTATGAGGGAAATTTGGATGCAGAGGAGCATCTAGACTGGATTAGAGCTCTGGACACATACTTTGACTATGAAGATGTCGAAGAGGAAAATAAAGTCAAGCATGCTGCCACAAGATTGAAGGGACATGCATCATTGTGGTGGGATGAACTACAAGCTGATAGACGCTGCAAGGGCAAGTAGAAGATCAAAAGCTGGGATAGAATGATTGTGAAGATGAAGGTGAAATTCATCCCTAGAGATTACCAGATTACTTTGTTCAGGAGGATGCAGAACCTGAGACAGAAGTTGATGACAGTGAAAGAATACACTGAGGAATTCTACAGGCTGAACATCAGGGCAGGTCATCGGGAAAGTGATGATGTAAAAGTTGCTAGATACATGAATGGCCTGAGATATGATATCTAGGATGAGATGAGCATGGTAACCATATGAACGGTGGAAGACGCTTATCAGATGGCTCTGAAAGATGAAGAGAAGCTGAGCCAAAAGCAGGGTTAGAGAGGTAGAGGCAGAAGTCAACCCAGAGGCAAATCAATTGCCCAGGATAAATATCAGAAGCCCAAGGAAGACTAGAAGAAACCTCAGACTCGAACTGAGAGAGGTGGAAGTTCATAGTGAGGGCCATATGTTGAACAGAGAGGGCAACATACTGAGCAGAGAGGAGATTATGCTGACAATAATACTTTTCCTCGTACTAGAGGTAGAGGAAGAGGAAGAGGTGGTGTAATAGCATGCTTCACATATGGAAAGAATGGGCACAAGTCTTACGAGTGTCCAGATAAAAAGAAGGAGAGTGGAGAAACTCACATCGCCAAATCATAGAGGCGGGATGTTGAGGCAGAAGACACTGAAGGTGGAAGATCGCTGATGATGCGAAAATCTCTTTTGACACTAGAGAAGGAGATGGAGTGATCTGAAAATAGAAGGCTGACTTGTTATGCTATGCAAGCACCCTCTACCTCATTAAATTAAACTTAACAGGACCTTGCTTCATGTGTTAAAATGTAAAAACTAGTTTATGTGTTAAGTTCTTGGTTCTTATTGTCAATGTGCATGTGTGAGGAATGTTCTTTTTCAAGGTTAATCATGTGTTATCAATCATGTACATCAATATAAAATGCAGCAAATAACACATCAAAAAAAACACAGCAATACCAAGATGATAAAGGAGTTCACCCCTCTCTGGGCTACGTCTCCTTGAGCCTCCTTCAATGGACTTGGCTCTTTGGGATTAGTTTGTCAAATTCTCTTTACAAGATGCTGCTCAACTCCAATGGATTTACAGACTGTACCATTGGATTCAGAATACATAAAAACCCCAAAAATGACTATTTGAACTCTGAAAATGGACAATGGCTCATCCAACAATGACCTCTTCTACATGTGACCTCCAAGCTTCCCTGAGATTGAATGAGGAAAAAATACCCGTAAAAGTCCTCCAATGGATCTGAAACCTATCCCAATGTGTTCAGAGCATAATAAACAGTCAAGAATGACTATTTAGTCTCAGAAAATGAATATGTGCTCATCTGAGCAATGCCTCAAACAATGAGGGCTTTAAGGCTCCTGAAGCTTCCTCAAACTTTAAATGTGAAAAATCTGCAAATGGGCTCTTCAAATGCCTTTGAAAATGGTTCCAATGGACTCAGAACGTCCAAAAACTCCTAGCTGGGCTTTTACAGCACCTGATTTGGTCAAAAACTCCAAAAGTTATGGCCTCTGCCATTTTTCCCCTTCAAGCTCTGTTACAGGTTCGCCATTTTGCACCTGTGGAAAAGTGAACCTAGCTTCTGGGCGTTTCCCGTCACAAAACCCAGCACACACGCGCGTCCCGCAATTCGTGCCAAAATGTCGAACGGTTAACTGAAATAAAGCCCCTCGAGTCGGAGGTGTTGGGCACATGGGGGCCATGTGGCCACGTTCCAGCGCTAAAATAGGCACCTGTTTTCCACCGTTCAATGGATATGTGACAAGTGGCTAGGCACAAAAGTTAAACGTTTGAACCCACAAACGCACCTTTGAACAAAGGAATGGTCATGTAACTGAAACCACGCGACCGAGGTTTTGTTATTTGTTTTGAAACACGCCCAACCACATATGCGATGGTCATATGAAAATAGACCATGTCCACGGGCTAACACCGTATAACACACTCCCGCGCAATGGTTACAATATTTGGTCATAAGTTTTGTTTTAACATAAAACCGGGCTCCAATAAATAAACTCCCACGCATTATAAACCACAGGCATGGTTGTATGCCATTTAAATATGACCGTGGTTCAAACACAATTCAAACCTCAAAATTGCACGCCATAAAATGAGGACCGGTCACATGTGATGTTACGTAACTGTGTGGTGTGTATCAACTTTGAACCCAATTTGAAAACGCGCAAACGCATATACATGTATATTGTGGTCATGTGCAAATTTTAATACGACCAAAGGCCAGTGTTAACACACCCCCGCACGCAATGCATATATAAAATGTGGTCCAATGTAATCAATATGACCACAGGTCATATGTGTTGGTAATAGAACCGGGGGTCAGGGCTAGCCCCGGCCCGACCCCCCCGCCAAAATTTATACAACGTAAATTCAAATCAATTTAAAACCATTTGATATATAAGAAACATTGTATGTCGTGTTGGCCGGGCGGGCTGTGTTAAACCTTTGATGTGTGGATCGGTCCGGGGGTCGAACCCCGCGGACCCAATAAAATTTTAATAAACCACACATAAACCAACCAATAAACGGGTGCCACGTGGCAGCCCTTGATTGGGCCACGTGGCGCCCTAACATTCGCCCACATCATGCCGCGTGTCACCTAATGATTCGATCACCATCAGCCAATAATAATTTGCCACGTCACTTGCCACGTGTCTCGGTTGTACGTTGTCACTGCCACATCATCCCAGGCCACGTAGGATGCTGATGTCAACATGTGCCACGTGTCACCCTTCCAGTGGTGACACGTGTCACCTCAAGAATGGCCAAATCGTACGTTGAAAAGTCCATAAATGCATGACACGTGTCACTCCCTGGAGCCACCACGTGTCTTGTACGGACATGCCACGTATGCTCTACGACCTGCCATGTGTCCTGTACGGACTATACAGACAGGTACAGTCAACATCAAATTTTTGCCTGTTTGGATCGGTGAACAGACCTTGATAACTTCTCCATACGGACTCCGTTTGCGAAAATAAATATACCGCCGGAATCAGGAGAACGAGACGGACACAATGGAACTATTTTCGTCGCATTCCAAGCACTTTGAAAATTGAGCAAATTTTAGACCCCTGGTCCAGATTCTGATCATGGAGAGTTCATTCCAAAGGAACAGACTTTTCCGGACTGCTTGCAAGACCAAGGACAGGGTATGCAAGGTCATTGTAGATAGTGGTAGCACAGATAATCTCGTTTCTATAGAGATGGTAGAAAAGATGGAGCTGGAGACGATTGATCATCCAAGCCCATACAGAATCTCGTGGCTACAAAAAGGACATCAGGTAACTGTCACTAAACAGTGTTTAGTTGAATTTAATATAGGAGGATATAATGATAAGATATTATGTGATATTATTCCCATGGATGTTTGTCATCTATTGTTGGGTAGACCATGGAAATATGACAGGAATGCGATTCATGATGGGAGAATGAACACATACACCCTAGAGAAGAATGGGAGGACACACATGTTGCTTCCAATTAAGGATAAGGAGGTGAAACCAGAAGTAAGAAACACTGTACTTCTCATGAGTGGGAAGGAACTTCTTACAGAGGTTAAGAAGAAGGAGGATCCACAGTTCATTGTGGTCAGGAAACCGAAGATTGTTTTGACCAGCACAAGGGTGGATGATTTACCAGAAGAGATTCAGGAACTGCTGGAAGAGTTCGCTGACATAGTAGTAGATGAATTACCTCATTCATTGCCACCGATTAGATGTGTGAGTCATCATATTGATCTCATACCAGGAGCCAGTTTTCCAAATAAAGCCGCGTACAGGTTGATGCCGCAAGAGAATGAAGAGGTTAAAAGGCAAGTCCAGGAGTTGTTGGACAAAGGTTTGGTCAGGGAAAGCTTGAGTCCATGTGTTGTTCCAACAATACTCAATCCGAAGAAAGACAGAGGCTGGAGGATGTGTACTGACTCGAGGGTGATTAATAAGATAACCATCAGGTATAGATTTCCATTGCCAAGGATGGATGATCTGATGGATTGCTTGAGTGGAGGAAAATATTTTTCAAAGATTGATTTGAAAAGAAGTTATCATCAAATCCGCATGAGAGAAGGTGATGAGTAGAAGACAACATTCAAAACAAAAAAAGGGTTGTACGAATGGATTGTTATGCCGTTTGGCTTAACAAATGCACCAAGTACCTTCATGAGGTTGATGAATGAAGTCCTGAGGGAGTTCATCGAAAAATTTGTCATTGTGTATTTAGATGACATACTGGTTTACAGTAAAACAGTGGCAGAGCATCTAAAGCATTTGGCTACAATGATGCAGAAACTACAGCAAGAGAAGCTGTTGATAAATATGAAGAAATCCTCATTCATGAAAATAGAACTCATTTACTTGGGATTTGTTATTTCAGCAAATGAGTTGAGGATGGATCCAGATAAGGTAGAAGTAATCAAGAATTAGCCATCACCGAAGAATATCTTTGAGGTGAGAAGTTTTCACAGATTGGCTAGTTTCTCCCAGAAGTTCATTAGGAATTTCAGTGGAATTAGCGCAGCAATGATGGATACAGTGAAGAAAAGACACAAGTCTATTCACTGGATAGAAGAAGCTGAGAAGAGTTTCAATCTGTTGAAGAGAAAGATCATGGAACAACCGGTTCTAGTGTTGCCGGATTTCCTAAAGACATTTCAAGTGAAATGCAACGCAAGTGGGTTTGCAATAGGGGAAGTCTTGTGTCAGGAAGACAGGCCAATAGCATACTTCAGCGAGAAGCTGAATGAAGCGAAATTGAAATACTCCACTTATGATAAGGAGTTTTATGCTATCATCCAGGCATTAAATAAATGGAGACATTACTTAATTCCCAAAGAATTTGTCTTATACAGTGACAATCATGCACTGCAGTTTGTGACTCAACAAGAAAAGTTGAATCAGAGACATGTCAAATGGGTGGAGTATATGCAGAATTTCACTTTTGTGATTAAACATATTTCTGGTACTGCTAACAAATTTGTTGATGCTTTGAGCAGGAAGTGTTTGCTATTGCAGGAGTTCAGAGTCAAAACGTTGGGTTTTGATGATCTCAGGAACATGTACGCAGAAGATTAGGATTTTAAAGAGGCGTACGAAGCAATTGAGAATCCAATTCTTAGGGATAAAAGCCAATGGACAAAATACATGATCCAAGAAGTATTACTATTTAAGGGTAATCAACTGTGTATTCTGAAATTCTCCATGAGGGGAAATTTGCTGAAGGAAAAACACAGTGGAGGATTGGCAGGGCACTTTGGTCACGACAAGACATTCGCAAAGTTGAATGAGTCATATTTTTTGTCGGGAATGCGAGCAGATGTCAAGAGATTCGTGGACAGATGCAGAATTTGCCAGCATTCGAAGGGAAGAAGACAAAATGTAGGATTTTATCAAACATTGCCCATACCTAAAAGGCCGTGGGATGCAATTAGCATGGATTTTGTATTGGGGTTGCCAATAACACAAAGAGGTTCTGATTCAATCTTTGTGGTAGTAGATAGATTTTCCAAAATGGCACACTTCATTCCATGTCAAAAAACTAGTGACGCAACTCACATTGCAAATCTGTTTTTCAAAGAGGTCATTCGACTTCATGGGTTTCCAAGAAGTATAGTTTCGGATCGAGACACTAAGTTCATAAGGCACTTTTGGAGGACCTTGTGGAAGAAGCTGGGAACTAACTTGTCATTTAGTTCAGCTTATCATCCTCAGACGGATGGATAGACAGAAGTCGTAAACAGAAGTTTGGGAGACTTGCTGAGAAGCTTGGTAACAAAACACCACAGCCAGTGGGACAACATATTACCACAAGCAGAGTTTGCTTATAACGACTCAGTTAACAAGAGCACAGGGCAAAATCCATTCCAGGTTGTCTATGGCATGTAGCCGAGAGGAATTTCTGAATTGAGGGATTCAGAACAGACTGTGACTAGGAGCGCTAGTGCAGAAGATTTCGCAGAGGCGATGAAAGAACTTCACAGCCAGGTGAAGGAGCGATTGCAGAATTCAAGCCAGGAATATAAGCGTAGAGAAGATCAACACAGAAGAAAACTTCAGTTTGAGGTTGGAGACTTGATTCTGGCACATTTGAGGAAGGAAAGGTTCCCGAGAGGAACATATAATAAATTGAAAATGAAGAAAATTGGGCCATGTAGGGTCTTGAAGAAATTTGGGGCAAATGCTTATGAAATTGAATTACCCGATGGGATCGGAATTTCTCCGATATTCAATATCCAAGATTTGTACCCATATAAAGCTAAGGAAGTAGGAGCAGGAAATGAGCAACCAGTGATCCAGTGGATGAAGCAGATGCCAGTTGCAGATAAGCCATAGATGGAGCGCATACTGGATAAAAGAGTAAGCAAGAAGACCATGCAGAAAGAATATTTTGAATATTTGGTCAAGTGGAAGGGCCATCTAGTTGAAGATGCCAGCTGGGAGAGTGAAGCAGAGATCCAGAAGCATGGACACACAGTGCGTGAGCTCATGGACAGGAGCCCATGAAAATTTTAAAGCCAGGGAGTATGATGCAGGAGCATCTCAAGCAAGCCAGCGCGGGAGCAAAAGATAGCTGGACAAGTGCCAACGCAAATTTTTGAAACTACCTTGAAGTTGATGTGCAATCTTAAATGAAGTCATTAAGAAGAAGCACACTTGTATAATGTAAACGGACCTTGAGTGATTTGCTCTCGTCCTTAGTAGGTAGAAGGCATTTATAGTAGTTAATGAAGGTAGATAGAATTTAATTCTAGATTAGAGAGTTTCTAGAGCACAAGAGGGAAACGGGATATAGACACCCTCATTGTGTATTGTAAAATAATTGAAGCATGAGGAGAGCATAGGAGAGAAGCAGAGAGAGCTGTGTAGCAGACTCCATGTACAGAAGTTTTGAATTAATACAAAGAAAGCTGTAATTCAGACTCATGGTGTCCATATATTCTCTGTGTATGCATCTTTGAATGATATGCTCGTGAATGTTTTACTCTTTCTGTCATGCAATTTCTTTTATGCTATGTATGAATGATTTCTTGTTGAATGTTTGAAATCTGAGAGGAAGGGATAACAGAATGAGTTTCAATTGTTTCTATATCTGAGCAAGAGTTCCTCTAAGAAGTGTAGTTGAAATGTCCGACAGGAGTGCGTTGAAAAAGGGTTTAGATAGGGCAATTTTTTGTTCTCATTCACACAAAAGTGCAAGTGGGAACAAGAGCCGTGCAAGGAGTGCATAGGCCGAGTAAAAGTCTCTGAGTTGTGGACCTGAGTGAAGCATTGAAGGACTGTTGCTGCAGGTGTGCACAGAGTCAAAGGATTTCAACACTTAGGAAGTACTTGAAAAACTGCCGCAAGGAGTGCGTGCAAGTGTTTTCTCTAAAAGATGCAGAGTCAGGAAAAGTTCAAAGAGATTCGAAGCCTTCAAAGTCGTAGAAGGAAGGTAAAGAGACCAAGTCTTGAAAGTCTGAAAGAAGGCGTAGCGACGTCGAACCCAGGAAATCCTCAGAGGAGGAGACGGACGGTCAGAGTTCTCTAGAGAGGATTCGTGAAGTCTCGTGAGTCGTCAGATCTCACAGAGGAGCAGGGGAGTTACAGCGAAAACGTCGAAGGGTTCTAAGCTCAGGAGGAGTAAGACCGTAGATCCAAGCCACATGGGTCATTGGATTTACACGTGGATTTCTTGTATCGGGTTTTCGTGGGTGGAAGTCCCGTGAAAATTGCAACAGGAATCACGATATCATGAAACGTGAAGTCCCGATAGCGAAGAGGATTGTGTGGGCCGAAGGGGATGTCAGTGAATGGACATGTGGCATACTACTGACACAGAGTCAAACTCCGTTGACCATCTCGGAGAATCGTGGAGTGAAGTTTCGAAGAAAACTTTGCACTAGGATTTGCGATATCGCGAAGTCCGAAGTGCCGACAGAGAAAGGACTGTTGAAAAGTCAATCGCACGAGTGTATCGGAGTTTCGCCAAATCAGGATTCGGGAGTCGAGGAAGCAAGTTACTCGACATCGCGATCGCCGAAATCGCGATAGGGAAAATCCCAAAAGGGAAGAGAAAAGGTCAGCGTTGACTATTTTTGGGTTTTGGGGATTCAAGAGACCAATGCTCGACCATTGGATTCGTGACGCTGCGAAATATGATCCCCTAAGTGCAAAGAGGGGATCTCGTAAGAGCTACTGTGGGTGCAGATTACCCGATAGGAAAATAGAAGAGCCGTTAGAGTTCTTCGAGCCAGTGTGAAAAGAAAGATCCTGTGCTGAAGTAGACCTTTTCAACCTACGGGTTGTGGAGGGAGCGTGCATTGGCATAAACTTTGGGATCCATCATTTCTTGATGCTTCAATTCATTGGCCTTGGGTGATCAAAAAACTACCAAGATGGGAGTGGAGTCAAAACTTGCACTACAACGATGGTTTCTCACTATCGTCTTTAAGATGTACTAAATTTTTTATAAGATATAGGGTATGGATCCTCTACATGTGTGTTGCAATGGGCTTGTCCCTTTGAAGAAATATTTCCAATGCTACAACCATCTCTAACTCTGAAAATCAAAATTTGAATTATTTTATAGTAGTATTAGGGAATTCATGGCTACCCTATTCACATCTTTATCTCTCTATTGATCTTTCAATTTCTCCAAACATAACATGTGATTTTCCTTTAAATGAATTTATACAGATTCTCTTGAAATCTTAATGTCCATAATGTTCTACTTTTCTTCCTTTTCATTGGGGAAACAAAGGTGGGGGGTTGTCTATAACCCTGGAATAACATCTATAGTTTCTTATTCATATATCTTAAGTCCTTTTTCCAATAATTTAGTTGAAGCCTATAGATAATATTACAAATGACAATGATGAACAGAGACGACTGAGGTAGGAAAATCACAACAATGGAGAAAGACAAATCGTCGTTTCGTCAAATTCCCTCGTCCGTCAAACGCTGAGCTAGAGAGAGATAAAACAGGGAAAATGAAATATGTAGAGATCGATTTGGGAAATCGGAAAGCAGTTACATAGCTCTGAGTATAGATCAATGGACGTCCATGATAAAATCAACCTTGATGCTCTCTTGTCATTCAGAAAGTCCATCGCATCAAATTTACATGGCTTTCTCTACAACTGGACAGTCGAGAACTCTCAAAACATATGTTGGTCATGGCGTTTGCTGCAGAACACAACAAAAGAGTGGTATGGCGTTCACTGAAAACAATTTCACCCATAGCATCCCTGTAGTCCTTGTCAATTTGATTTGGTTGTCCTTTCTACAACTTTGTGAAAACCAACTCACCAGTGGCATCCCTATAGCCCTTGCCAATTTGAATCGGTTGACCTCCCTTTATCTTTGTGAAAACAGGTTCATCTGTAGCATCCCCGTAGCCCTTACCAATATGAGTTGTGTATGTTAATATGAGTTGTGTTTATTGTGTGATTTAGTAATTTTCAATCCTTGAAATAATTTACAGGCTTCAACTAAATTATTGAAAAAATGGCCTAGACTACATGAATAAGAAACTATAGATTTCATTCCGGGGTTATATATATCCACCAACCCTATTGTCACAATGAAAAGGAAGAAAAGTAGAACATTATGGACATTAAGACTTGAAGAGAATCTATATCAAGTTCATTTAAAGGAAAATCACATGTTATGTTTGGAGAAAGTGGAAGATCAATAGAGAGGTAAAGATGCTAATAGGGTAGCCATGAATTCCCTAATACTACAATAAAGCAAATTCAGATGTTGATTTTTAGAGTTAGAGAAGGTTGTAGAATTTGAAATATTTCTTCAAAGGGACAAGCCCATTGCAACACACCTGTAGAGGATCTATATCCTATATCTTATAAAAAACTTTAGTAAATCTTAAAGACGATGGTGAGAAACCATTGTTGTAGTGCAATTTTTGACTCCACTCCCACCTTGGTAGTTTATTGAGCACTCAAGACCAATGAATTGAAGTATCAAGAAATGATGGATCCGAAAGTGTATCCATCATGCAACTATTTCAACCTCGGTTTTGGATAATGAAGCATAATAAAATTAGACCTCCTTTGGATGAAAAAAGAGGATTTAACTGCATTAGGCTATCTGGATTAGAAAAAATATTATGGACATGAAGCTAACATCTTTATGCAATTTTACAATAAGAGGAGATCAATGTTGTTTTTAAGCTAAATTTCACCAATTTGGTTAAATTTTTTAAAAAATAAAGAAATTTAGACTAAGTTTTTTCATTTTTGTATTAAAAATAAAATTTTAGTATTCTAATTTATGATTATAGTTATGCACAATCTTATAGTTTTCCCCTAAATTTAAAATTTTTACGAGTACATAATAGTTTTTCTCAATATTTTTGTCAAAACCATGATTTGCATCTCAAATTTTAGGGAATATTCACTACATATAGATGTTTAAGTAATAATGGATACTCTTTGGGAATACCATAAATTTTGAATTCAAGTCATGTAAATATTTGTGTGGAAAACAAATGTTCTTAATACTTTACTTATCTTATTTTTGTTGACATAATTTAACATGTAGATGGTATGACATGTTATATATTGGTGCCTAGAAAAAATTTCATGTATTTTTAAAGATATATTTCATTATCATTACCTTTTGTTGTAAGTTATCTCGAATTTATATGGATGTTTTATTTTTCCTGTAAATATTCTAGTGTCATTTTTTTGCTATTTTTTTTTTGTCTATGATGAACATATAACAGTAATGTAATGATGTTCTCACAAAATTTTAAATGCAATATCCAAGTTAAATGATATCATTCTTTTATGAATACAATTTGATKTCCAAACATTTCGATAAGTTATGACTTATGTGATTTGAAAACAAACATTGGAGGAAATGCATTCRTTCAYAGTTCATGGTRAAGGTAATATCTTASCCTCGCCTTCGTATTTACGTCTACTTTCACCGTTTTGAGTTTGTTTTTGAAGAGAAGTTTATTGTGAATATTTTTTTTAATTTGCTAAGTGTGTTTCATTATAGTCAATTAGTAATAGTTAGAAAAATGCACCAACTCAAACATAAGTTTGAAATTTTCAGTTTTTCATATAATTTGGTTTATAAACTTCTTCCCTCCCACCATACAAGATATAGAAGAGAGAAAATATATTTTTTGTCTCATCTATTTCTTTGTGTGTGATTGTGTTAAGTATTTAATTAGATTTTCATTTGGAAGAACTCCATACTAATATAATAATATGGGAAAACTACTATCTCTCCTTCTCTTTTATTTTGTTTATTTAACTTTTAAAATCAATATATAAATGTAATTTCATTTCCAAACTATATAAATTATATCTCTTAAGTGTACATGGTACAGCTAGTCTCTTTTCCTCAATATATTTGGTTTATATTAAGTGTACATAGTATAACTAGCCTCTTTTCCTCAGTATACATGGTTTACAAATATAAATAATAGGCTGATGTATACGGGAACTACTCTCGGCATTTCCATCATTGAAACTCTTTTACGATGTGTCGAGAGCTTGGGAACGTCATCATGTTTTGGGAACTTTGGATCTTTTTGGGAGCTTCAACATCAAGGAAATGGGAGCTTGAGAATTAGTTTCCTAAATAGAGAGCTTTAAATTAAAATCATATTAAATTAAAATGTAAATATTTTTATTTCATTTTACAAATACATGATTTATTGCAAATATTTTCATTATATTTACTTAAAATATCACTATAAAACAAAGACTAAACTACACACTAAATATTATTTTAAAAATTATTTAAATAAAAAAACTTAATACTACTTATTTTATAGTTGTGGATATGAAAACAATTTAATGCATGTATGTTTTCCTTCAATCCCGGACTAAACATGAAAGTACAATAAATCAATGCTCTATCCATGGCAAACATTTGCACCAATTTGTTGTTGCTATCGACCAACCATATCATTGACTTTAATTGTACTTTCATATTACAAGAGTAGTACTATTTAGTTTGTTGTTGCTATCAACCAACGATATCATTGAATTTAATTTTATTTTCATATTACAAGAGTAGTACTATTTAGATTTTTCCAATCAGAACAAGAATAATGCTTCAAATTTACAAAGATGTTTGAAGTTTATTTATGTAAAGTTTAATTTTTAAAATAATTTAAAACTTTATATATGTAGTTTCAATTTTGTTTCTCATTTTCTAATCAAATCTTTATATATTAAAATTTCAATATTGGGTTAAGTATATTCATATAATTATTAGTACAAATTAAATTAGTAATTTCGATATTGTAGTTGTTGCACTAGGAGAAATGTTGTCCTAGATTGACCTTCAATTTTATTGAAATAACATTTAAAATGTATCATAATCTTGGATACATTGTAATCTAAAATATCATTATAATCTAAAATACTTTTTATATTTTTTTAATATATATTATTGTCGCTCCTAACTTCAAGTTTCCTGCAAATTTGGGGGAAACTTCTACTCATTCCAGACACTTGTATCCATGTTCCCAAGTTCCAAAAACTCGTGCAACATAGAATAAAACTAACATTTCCTCAATATACATGATTTAAAAATATAAATAATAGACTAATGTATAAATAAAACTAACATTTTCCAACTCTTATTCCACTTCTCACTTAATCAAAATGAGAATAATATTTCATTGTCACAAAATAAGTTGTATAAATTGGATCCATATTTATAGAAATAATAAGAAGCACAACTTGGTATCATTACATGACATAACAACAAATAACTAGTATTGAGTTTTTCATTTTAACAAAGAAAAAATAATAGCATATACAGAATACATGGATGAGAATTTTATTACCATTTATAGTGTATAAAATAACATACATAAATTTTCATAGAATAAAACAACATACATAAATTTACAATGATAATTGCAAGCACTACTTTATTGTGAAGAATCAATCGTGTTCTTATGACGATTATCCATCATAAATAGAATAAATAATTGTAATCCATACTGGACAAGAAAATATACTGAATAAGAATGTATATAATGACATAAATAGATAGATGATGTACAATGATGAATGCGTCAAATATATATAGAAAACCTAAAAGCACATATGGTGACCATTCATGAAAGGATGTGTTCCTTAGACAATTAATAACTATTATTATTATTATTATTATTATTATTATTATATGTATTTTTTATGTTACATGGCCTTCCCTTAAACTCTTGTTCTTTCTCTCAATGTATTCTCAAGATATTTTGTGTTTGTAGTTGAGACATTCGATGAAAGAAGATGATGTAACCTTCGGATTCTTAAACTGATGTGTTGCATATTTTGGGGAGTGATCCATCCCAAATCTTTTGACTTCCTCATTTTTACTAGTAAATTTTGATTATGATTTCTTAATCGTGATATTTCTTCATCTCATTCTAGTAAGTCCTTGTCCATTTTTTGCTTTTTGGTTTTTAGTTCTTCAATTTTTGTGATGAATTCCCGATAACACTCTTTGAAGTAAAGACTATCTTTCTTTGTTAACCCATTAAAATATTTTTCCTTCTCAATTTCAAATTGTAATTTTCTATTGCTCTCTTTATAATGTCCTAGTTTTTCTTTTAATATTAGTGATTGCATTTGTGAGTTATCTTCATATTCTTCCATAATAAATGATTTCCCACAAAGTATTAAGAACATTTATTTTCCATACAAATATTTACATGACTTGAATTCAAAATTTATGGTATTCCCAAGAGTATCCATTATTACTTAAACATCGATATGTAGAAAATATTTYCTAAGATTTGAGATGCACAATCATGGTTTTGACAAAAATATTAGAAAACCTATTATGTATTCATGTAAAAAATTTAAATTTAGGCCAAAAGTATAAGCTTGTGCATAACTATAATCATAAATTAGACTACTAAAATTATATTTTTAATACAAAAATGAAAAAAACTTAGCCTATTTTATTTTTATTTTTTAAATTTAACCAAATTGGTGAAATTTCGCTTAAAAACAAACATTGATCTCTTCTTATTTTAAAGTTGTACAAAGATGTTGGATTCATGTCCTGAATGTTTTTCCTAATCCATATAGCCTGATGTAGTTAAATGCTATTTTTCCATCCAAAGGGGGTCTAATTTTATCACGCTTCATTATCCAAAACTGAGGCTGAAACAATTGCATAATGGATACACTTTGGGATCCATTATTTCTTGATGCTTCAATTTTGGCCTTGGGTGATCAAAAAACTACCAAGATGGGAGTGGAGTCGAAACTCGCACTACAATGATGGTTTCTCACTATCGTCTTTAAGATGTACTAATATTTTTATAAGATATAGGGTATGGATCGTCTACATGTGTGTTGCAATGGCCTTGTCCCTTTGAAGAAATATTTCCAATGCTACAACAATCTCTAACTCTGAAAATCAACATTTCAATTTTTTTATAGTAGTATTAGGGAATTCATGGCTACCCTATTCACATCTTTATCTCTCTATTGATCTTTCAATTTCTCCAAACATAACATGTGATTTTCCTTTAAATGAATTTATACATATTCTCTTGAAATCTAAATGTCCATAATGTTCTACTTTTCTTCCTTTTCATTGGGGAAACAGAGGTGGGGGTTTATCTATAACCCTGGAATAAGATCTATAGTTTCTTATTCATATAGCTTAAGTCCTTTTTCCAATAATTTAGTTGAAGCCTATATATAATATTACAAATCACAATGATGACCAGAGATGACTGAGGTAGGAAAATCACAACAATGGAGAAAGACAAATCGTCATTTTGTCAAATTCCCTAATCCGTTAAACGCTGAGCTGGAGAGAGATAAAACAGGGAAAACGAAAGATGTAGAGATCGATTTGTGAAATCAGAAAGCAGTTACATAGCTCTGAGTATAGATCAATGGACGCCCACGATAAAAGAGACCTTGATGCTCTCTTGTCATTCAAAAATTCCATCGCATCAGATCCACATGGCTTGCTCTACAACTGGACAACCGAGAACTCTCAAAACATATGTTGGTCATGGCGTTCGCTGCAGACAACACACCAAAAGAGTGGTATGGCGTTTGCTGAAAACAAGTTCACCCGTAGCATCCCTGTAGTCCTTGTCAATTTGACTTGGTTGTCCTTTCTACAACTTTGTGAAAACCAACTCACCAGTGGCATCCCTATAGCCCTTGCCAATTTGACTCGGTTGAACTCCCTCTATCTTTGTGAAAACAGGTTCATCTGTAGCATCCCCGTATCCCTTACCAATATGAGTTGTGTTTGTTAATATGAGTTGTGATTATTGTGTGATTTAGTAATTTTCAATCCTTGAAATAATTTATAGGATTCAACTAAATTATTGAAAAAATGGCCTAGACTACATGAATAAGCAACTATAGATTTCATTCTAGGGTTATATATATCCCCCAACCCTGTTGTCACAATGAAAAGGAAGAAAAGTAGAACATTATGGACATTAAGACTTGAATAGAATCTATATCAAGTTCATTTAAAGGAAAATCACATGTTATGTTTGGAGAAAGTGAAAGATCAATAGAGAGGTAAAGATGCTAATAGGGTAGCCATGAATTCCCTAATACTACAATAAAGCAAATTTAGATGTTGATTTTCAGAGTTAGAGAAGGTTGTAGAATTCGAAATATTTCTTCAAAGGAACAAGCCCATTGCAACACACCTGTAGAGGATCTATATCCTATATCTTCTGAAAAACTTTAGTACATCTTAAAGATAATGGTGAGAAACCATTGTTGTAGTGCAAGTTTTGACTCCACTCCCACCTTGGTAGTTTATTGATCACTCAAGGCCAATGAATTGAGGTATCAAGAAATGATGGATCCGAAAGTGTATCCATCATGCAACTATTTCAACCTCGGTTTTGGATAATGAAGCATAATAAAATTAGACCTCCTTTGGATGGAAAAAGAGGATTTAACTGCATTAGGCTATCTGGATTAGAAACAATATTATGGACATGAAGCTAACATCTTTATACAATTTTACAATAAGAGGAGATCAATGTTGTTTTTAAGCTAAATTTCACCAATTTGGTTAAATTTTAAAAAAAATTAAGAAATTTAGACTAAGTTTTTTCATTTTTGTATTAAAAATAAAATTTTAGTATTCTAATTTATGATTATAGTTATGCACAATCTTATAGTTTTCCCCTAAATTTAAAATTTTTACATGAGTACATAATAGGTTTTCTCAATATTTTTTTCAAAACCATGATTTGCATCTCAAAATTTAGGGAATATTCACTACATATAGATGTTTAAGTAACAATGGATACTCTTTGGGAATACCATAAATTTTGAATTCAAGTCATGTAAATATTTGTATGGAAAACAAATGTTCTTAATACTTTACTTATCTTATTTTTGTTGACATAATTTAACATGTAGATGATCTGACATGTTATATATTGGTGCCTAGAAAAAATTTCATGTATTTTTAAAGATATATTTCATTATCATTACCTTTTGT
>JASDQU010199812.1:0-19273 GCA_032191745.1 Picea mariana
AGAAATAGCACTTGATTCAGATAGCAATGTTCACAGGCCTCTTCGAGGGGGCAACCTCCAATCGAGTAGCGCTCTGTTACAATAATATCCAAGCTAGGGTTCTCATACCCTCGACTCCTATTTATACTAAAAAGAAGCATCTAGAGGAAGATCCTTCTAGAAGCGGAAGCTTCTAGTAGGTCTTCTTACATCCGCCTTATTCTATTTTATTGAAAGGTCTTATTAATATTGACCTTTATTACATCCGAATACATTGATCTACCTATGTGCGGGTTAGGACCTTAACACTCGATATCCTAAATTGAAATCCGAGCTGGTAAACTCTATCCCCAGATCTATTGTGAGACTAGAGAAATTTTATGATTTTCATGATAAATTTAGAGGGGCAGTAAATTGTAAAAATAACAGTTCCTCTTTGATCTATGAAACAGTTAATTTAGGAACAAGGGATAATCCTCAAAATATTAATCTGGGAAAGGGATATTCCAAGCAAGAAATATCCGCTTTTATAAAGTTATTTAAATAATTTAAAGATGTTTTTGGTTGGAAATATGTTGAATTGAAAACATTTGACCCTAACATCATACAACATGTTATCCCTATGAAACCCCAGACTCATCCTTTTCAACAAAAATTGAGGAAGATGCATCCTAAGTTGGAAAACACTATTAAAAAAGAACTAAACAAATTACTAACTGAAAATATAATTTTCCCGGTTATGCACATGCAATGGGTGTCTAATCTAGTCCCTGTAAATAAAAAAAGTGGTGATATTCGACGCTGTCTCGATTTTTGGAACTTAAACCGAACATATGATAAAGATAAATACCTCGTTGTTCCAATGGAACAAATTTTACAACAGGTGTTTGGTTCCAAAAGACTATCTCTGTTAGATGGTTTTTTGGGATACAACCAGGTCCTTATGTCTCCCTCAAACCATCTTAAAACCACCTTTCATACCCCATGGGGCACTTACGCCTACAAGAAAATTCCCTTTGGAATGATAAACATCGAGGCCACAATCCAAAGAGAAATGGAAATTTCTTTTTGTGGCCTCATTAACCAGTCATTCATGGTCTATCTTGGCAATGTCACTGTCTTCTCTAAAAAAAAGAAAGATCACCTATCTCACCTTAGGGATGTCCTAGAACGATGACACAAGTTCGGCATATCTCTCAACCCTAATAAATCAGTTTTTGTAGTAGAGAAAGGAAAACTGCTTGGGTTCATAGTATCTAAGGACAAAATAATTATTGACCTTGAAAGAACCCAAGCTATTTCTAAACTTCCCCCTCTTTCCAAAAAAAACATGCAGTCCTTTTTGGGCAAGATTAATTTCATTAGAAGGTTTGTCCCAAGTTTCTCAGAAATGGTTAGACCGTTACAAAATTTAATTAGAAATCATTTTGTGTATTGTTGGGGATCACAAGAAATTCAGGATTTTGATTCAATTAGAAAAGTAATAATAGAGGCCCCTTCCTTGAGTCCCGATTTTTCTCAGGATTTCACTCTTTACACCTTTGCTTCTGACCAATCTTATGTTGTTGTTCTTACATAGAAAAACTTTGAAAGCAATGATATACCCATTGCCTTCATGAGCTCAACTTTTAAAGGAGAAGAGATTAATTACCCAACACTAGATCAGCAGGCATATGCTGTTTTCAAAGCGATGAAACCCTTATGGTCTTACCTATTGAAATCCAGAACCAAGGTTATTGTTCCTTACCCAACTGTAAGAAATCTGTTAGTACAAAAATCAATGGGTGAGAAAAGGGAAAATTGGATGATGTCACTATAGGAATATGACCTTGAAATAACCCTTGCACAAATTGTTAGAGGTCAAGCACTGTGTAAAATAGTGGTTGATTCAGTTGAAGAACAAGAAAGTAACAAATAAACACCTTAATTGTGGATCAGCATAAGGAAAAACAGATTAGTTGTGCACAAGCCACTACCAATTCTTTGGTATGAGAACATTAGATTCTATTTAACACATGGATCTTCTCCCCGCAATATTGATTCTAAAAACATAAGAGCACTTAGGCTTAAATATTCATCTTTCGAGTTAATAAATGATGTATTATTTCGAAAGAAATTCGATGGTGTTTTTCTTTGTTGTTTAGAAAAGGAAGATTCAGAAAAGTGCTAGCTAAACTTCATGTAGGTGAAGCTGGTGGTCACTTCGGTGGAGATATCACTACCCACAAAGTGTTTCGAGTTGGGTACTATTGGCCTACCTTGTTTAAATATGTCTATACATTGTCCCGTAAAAGCATAATCTGCCAAAAGGCTGCAAGGCGGGTGAAAAAGGTAGCGTTCCCTTTACAGCCTATTTCTGTGGATTCACCTTTTCAACAATGGGGCCTAGACATCATAGGACCAATTAATCCCTCTTCTTCGTAGCAACACAAGTATATCCTTACAGCAACCAATTATTTTACAAGGTGGTATGAAGCTATACCTTTGAAAGTGGTGAACACAAATCAAGCAGTATATTTTCTGAACTCTCATATCATCACTCGATTTGGCATTCCCGAGTGTTTGGTTTTTGATAACGCCTCTTACTTTTCATCCCTTGACATGAATGTTTTTGCTCTTGAAAAATGGATTAAACTAAAGTATTCTGCAAGCTACTACCCTCAAGGAAATGGCCTAGTATAATCAACAAACAAAAGTTTAATCAAGATTATTAAAATGACAGTTTCATAAAATCACAAGAACTAGAACAATGCACTGCATAATGTAGTCTAGGCTGATAGAGTAACCCAAAAACCCTCTGTTGGTAATTCTCCTTTCTTCCTCGTCTATGAAAGAGAATCAATTCTACCCCTGCATGTCTTACTTCCTTCCCTGTAATTATCGTAGAAATTTCAAGAAGAGGAGTGCCCTCCTATAGAAAATCGAATAAGCACCTTATTAAAACTAAAGGAAGTGATGACACAAGCAAAGAAGAAATTGGATCAGCACCAGCAAATTGTGAAAATATGGTTTGATTCGAATTTATCTTCAGATAGGAATTTCGATGTCATAGATCTGGTTCTCAAGTGGGATAAATCCCATGAGGGTAAGGGGGGACATGCCAAGTTCCAAAATCTGTGGCTGGGACCGTTTGTAATTTCTGAAAAATTGGGTCCCATCTCTTTTCGTCTGCATAATTTGGAGGGATGACCAGACACTTTCCCAGTGAATGGCCAGGCCTTCAAGAGGTATTTCACCTGATGATTTATGTTCCACTCTTTTGCAAATATTTGTTTTTATTTCTTTTTTTGTTTTTGATTTTTGTTTTTTTCACTTTGCTTGATTTTGATTTGTTTTCTAAATAATTATGTCTGAGTCACCATTTATTTTATCGAAGGGAATCATAATTATCATTCATTAGCAGCAGTTGATAACTTCCCAAGTACCTAAGTAGTAAGTGCTAAAACTCAGATTAGCAGAAGTAAGTTTCTGTTCAAATCAGTGTTTATGGTTTCTCATTGAAATTACAAGTAGACACGATTATCATTAATAAACTTCTAACGTTGTCCTTGTTTAAAGGGAAAAAACTCAACTATACCTTCACATCCTCGATATGGTTTCCTAACAGAAATCTAAGTGTCCAAAGTGTGATGAAGGTCATCAAAAAAGGAGAACGATTTTTGAATGATCAAATTTTTTATGCTAAACTCTGAGATTTTCAATATAACCCTGCCCTTTTGAATATTATTACGTTCTATAAATTATAAACAAATTATAGATGTTTGAAAGCACTGTAATGTGTGGGAAGTGTATATAAACCTGTCGAGACGTTGAACAGGTTTGTTGGCAGCGGGTAAATGCATACATGAAACCAAGGCAACTTCGTCGAGGCACTGAACACGCCTGCTGACAGCGAAGAAATGTCGGGTTTAAGAAGATTCTCAAGTAAGTCTTTCAATTTGATAAAGTGAAATGATGTCTCTTATCATGAATGGATGACTCTTGGACAGGATAGAGGTACTAGAGTGGGTCAAATGACATCCCTACCGAGCTTACGGACGTCTATTGGCAGCAGTGGCCTTGTCAACAATATCGAAGTCAACTGCATAAACAATCGCTACACTCATAACCTAAGTTAGATACCGGATGAAATTTTTTTGGATAGAAATACATTTGATGCTAAACCGCATTATTTTATGAGTTATGATTAGTATGCTTGACCCGTTGTTAACCATTTATAAAAAAATCATTTCATTTGATTCACCCTAACATGAATTTTCTGGTGATGTAGAGATAACTGCTACGCCTAGTATGTCGCCATTGTTGGCAGCCACCAGTAATTTTTTATTCTTATTACAATAAAAGTTCCCATAGAGAAGTTGTATATTTTTGTAGCTTCCATCACCTTCCATTTGTGAATGTTTATGAGTTTCGAAATGATGATTGGATTAAGCTTACCTTATTGATTTTTTGTTTTCATTTTTCATTTGTTTTGTTTTGTTTTGTTTTAAATTCATGACTGTAAACATGAATTTAAAATATAAAACTTGGCTTGGTTTCATATCTTTTACCTTAGAAATATCATTTTAAAGGTACTCATATATGGTTTTAACTCAATTCTGATGAGCTTGTTGATAAATCTACTATCAAAACATTTGTAGTATTGTGGGTATCGTGATTTCATTGGTTCTATAATTAATCGATTGAATTAATTTGTGAAATGGTCGAATGCATTAAACACTAGCTTGCCATTATATATGGTTTTCATAAACTCAAGAGTCATATCAACCTTCGTGTAAATTGGTACAAGCATGTTGTACTTGAATTTTCATTTCACCTTACTGGCCTGAAATATTAATGAGACCATTCATTATGGGTATTGGGCTTTGTACCATGTAAGGTTTGGAACTCATTATGAGAAATGGTTTGTAGTTTTTTGAGCCCTCTGTGTTCTTTTTCCCTAACCATTATTTTCGCGTTATGACAGTCCCCAAACCTTTCATTTTTTGTGCCATCACAGTTTTCTTAGTTCTCTCTCTGTTGCCCATTTGTTGGAAACCCAAACCTATCCCATGTGATATCTGTTATATCCTTGTCACAGTGGTAATGGAACCCATGGTTCGTATTGAGCCAAATGGATGCCAATATCTGATATCCCATGATGACTCTATTGAAGACCTGAAGTCTCATGGATGGGACGTGTTCCTCAAGAAGTTAAAAGGCTATAATCTCTAGGTTGCAAAAGATTTTGCACAAATGTTTGATGGTTTTAGGGCCAATATCGGTGATGTACAGATGGACTTAACAGAGGATTTAATGAGCAGGGCGACAGGACTCCCTTTAAAAGGAAATATGTGGTTTAAGAATGCAAATATGGAGGATGTCCCATGGATTCTATTCATGGTTTCCCACAAATCCGCTTGTTGTAGAAAAGGTATTCCCATTGCTTTGATAAAACCTAGATGACACAATCTCCTTTTAATTCTGAAACAATTTGTCACTTGTGAAGGCCGGTGTGGGCTATTTTTTCTGTACCACATCTGTTTTATTATGAATTTCATAGGGTTATATTTGGATATTCATTTTTACCTATTGATGAGTCTTTACAAAATGTCTAAGTGCTTTAAGAGACAGGGTATCGATTTGAGTCTGTTTCACCATAGACTCATTAAAATATTGTTGGTTTATCACTTGTCGAAAATAGGTGACAATTGGGAGAAATTTTTTATTAGAAATGGCTTAACCCAGGTCGACGCTATAGTCAACCTTATTTTAATTGTAAACCATAATTTGGACAGACCAGTGATTGAACTCTAGGTCGTTAATTTGATTGATGGCTCATAATTTATTGAACTTCTTTCTGTTCTTGATGAAACCCCTATGGATAAAGAATTACCATGTAGAAAATATTTGGAATAGGTAATTACCGAATTAAAAGAAAAGGATCATCCTATGCCTATGAACGACTCTAATTTAAACGATAACAATAAAAATGTTTTGAAGAATTTCTGTAAGGGAAAGAAACCACAGAGCACAGATTTAAGTTTTAGGAATAAGAATGTTGTTCGTTTGATTTCTATAAAACTAATAAATCGAAAGAGTAATCATCTGAGGTCGATCGATCCGATCGATATCAATGATCTGTTTTCATATCGGGACATAGACGATGTATTGGCTCATGAAGACCCATAAAATTAATGTCCTAGGAAAGAGGTTGTTACCTAGGTTGAGAAGTATGACTTCTTGTCTAATTTACCCCCTTTTCTCAAGGGCAAAGAAGGTTTTTCAAGTATTGGTCATGACCTAGAACAAACCACAGTAACATATGAAGCACCCATTGTCGATTGTTTTCCACATTAGTCTTCCATTTCCCCAGTACATTGTGATAGCTGCCTCGATTGGATAGAGCATTATTATAGAGATATTCCTCTCTTATAGGCTCAAGTGAAATGCTTGACTACTCAGAATGCCCTATTGGAATAAGAGAATTTTGAATTGAAGGCACACACAGAGAGGGAAAGCAAAAGAATCAAGAAGTCTGGGAATATCATAATGAAAAACACAACCAGTTTCAAAGCCATTATAAATTATGAACTATCATATCTTGATTTTACTAATTTCTAATGGTAAAACGATTTTGTTTTGATTTTATTCATTTCTGTTATAAAAAATCAAAATAAAGAGATTTAATTTCATTTCATTTTCTAATAATAAGACTAGCTACAAAATATATGATTCTGTAGCCAGTCTCTTTTGAATAATAATTAGTATGGTTATCTGAATATCAAATTGTTTTTTCCAGGAAATGGAGGATTATGATGTTGATTACATGGAGCACAACAACTTGAATTATATGATCAGTTATTCTGTAGTTTTCTGCCTTTTATGTTTATAAAACTTTGGTTTATTTTTGACAAACCAACTCATGCATGAGTGGTTACTATTTTCACTATTTTTGTAATATTGTCTAATTTTTGTGGATTCAACTCTATCTTTTATTATATGAGCATTTGAATCCTGAATTGGTTTAAATACTATTCACTCTTAGTAGTGGAGGATCTTTTGTTTTGGACTCATTATGGACATATGACTATCAAGACTAATATGGAGAAGATGTTCACTCCTTGGCTTTAGACCAGTGTGGCTCTTACCTATTATGTTTTTCCTTTATCTTATGGAATATTAATACGTTTATACATCTTTAGTCTTATCATCGTATGATATTTCATATTATTCAAAACTTTAATTCTATCTGTAATTTGTTGTTCATATATTAGATCTGTGATCAATATTTCACTCAAATATCATTGATTTATGCTAGATGTTAAATGATGTATCACATGAATGCTTTGTATTAAATTTATTTTATTATAAGTGTTCATCATTATAAGATCATCAGATCTGTTTGTTTATTAATCTTCTCTTGTATTCCTGCTCCAAAACACCCTTGATCTTGTTCTGGGAGTTTTAGTACCATCCTGTTATATGTTTTTCTCATAGGAAGGATAGTTGGGAGTTTGAATTGCACAGAGACATAACTCATTAGGTGATTAACCACATGTTAGTTTAGTCGTATTCTAGTTCTTTTGTTAGTTTATTTATCAATGAAATAATAATAGTTTAAATTAGCTTTGACTATTATTTTGTTCTTATTTCAATTGTGTTTGATTAGTATTCTTTAGTTATTTAGATTTTAAATATAAAACGGAAAAATATAAAATGTATGTGCTTTCTTTATCTACTCCATAAACATCTTCAAAAAACATCTATTTTGCAAGATATCCCTGAAATCTTGCAAGATCATATATATATTGTATATAAGCATAGGCACATATTCATTTCCTTATTGAGATGTTTATAATTATTGAATTTATATTCTTAGTATTATAGCTTTATATTAGTTTATTTCTTTTACTATTTTTTTTAGGACTTTAGTTGGCCAACAGATCCATTAAACTTGTCAGGTCATTTCATTCCAAACGGCTTGGATTATTTAGACAACCTCGGTCCAGATTTGACCTTCCAATTGACGGTATGTCACTTACACCCGTCAACACCAGGCCAAGATGATGAAATTCCCCTACAAGCACAAGTGGTGGTTGAACCTTTCAAGAGATGGCACTGGATTTTGTTGGCCCCTTCAACCTAAAATCAAACCATAAATCTTATATATTAGTTGCAACAGACTATATGACCAAGTGGGTAGAAGCAGTGGCTGTTCCAAACACAACTGAGGAAGCAATCATTAAATTTCTCTTTAAATTATTTGTACTCTATGGATTACCCAGGGAAGTAATCACTCATGGAGGGTCACAATTTATAACACATAAAATCACGACCACTCTGTGAAATTATCACATTAAACATAGAGTTTCCTCCCCATATCACCAACAGGAAAAAAAAAAAGTGGAAAGTTGATCTATATGGATATCAGTGGCCACCCACTTTTTCCAACTGGCTCAAAATAGTTTTCTGACATTTTTGGCAATTTACTATTTTTAGCAGTTTTTACTTCCGGGGCCATTTTGAGGGCCTAAATGAAGGTTTTTCGGCATAGATCTCCTAAATGATAGTTGAAGGCATGATTTAGCCCCCAAAATGAATCTCCTCGGTGATACCTTTCCAACGGGCTATCACACGCCTAAAACGGAGATCGTATGCAAAAGTTACGACCCCGGGAAGTTGATGTACTAGCTTACCCAAACAGGGCCCACATGTCTTTCGGTGTTTCATCTCCTAGGGTTAGGTTTTTGGATGTCTAGGGGTTTTGTAATTCTTTCTTATTGTAAAAATTCCTTCAGAGCCTCATTGTAACCTTCTTCTTGCAATGCACGCTACCATCACATCTCTTCTCAGAGATAAGATGCCACCATTCCAGCAAGCTTGTTTCTGTTGCATTTTACAGTTTCAACTTATTTCATTATTGAATAGAAAACCAGTTTTACTGTATCTCTATTATTTTTTGTTAATCACCTATTAATAATCTATATTCATTTCATTCTACTCATAAAATCCGGATCAAAAGTACCGATAAATTCTTGGAGGAAATATTGACAAAAACAGTTTCGACAAATTGTCAAACTTGGGCAGTCGAGCTTCCGAATGCCTTATGGGCCTATCGCACAACATGGCATAACATTACTAGCTACTCTCCTTAATACCTAGTATTTGGCAAAGAACCTATCTTTCCAATTGAATTAGAGATCAAGACTCTAAGAATGACCCGAGAAATTGGACCGGATCTTACGGAGGCACACACACAGTGATTACAATAGCTTAATGATTTAGATGAAGCACACTTGTTCTCCCTTCAATGCATTGTTGTTATTCAGCAGCAGAGAGATAGATGGAACAATAATCATATCAAGAAGAAATCCTTCCAGAAAGGTGATTGGGCTCTTCTTTATGATTCCATATTTCAAGACTTTCCTAGGAAATTCCTGACAAGGTGGATGGGATCATATGAAATCAATGAAGTTCATGATAATGGAACTATCACTTTAATTACCATCCATGGTTCTGGTTCTCCTTTTATGGTAAATGGACATCATCTATGACTCTACCATCAACCACTTTCAAAAGAATCATTTTGCCAAGAAGTAATTAATGATCCTACTGTTCAGATTTTAGCTGGCTAGGAAGGTAACCCAATAGCTTTAGCTTTATAAAATTGTTGTTTTTATCATCACTGTACATATTGTATATAGTTTTCTTTAAAGATTTGATTGAGTTTTTAGGTTTTTACTTTCTATTAAAGTCACTATAAAGATATTTGGAGAATAAAAATATGATTGTAATCAATATAATTAGAACTCTTTTTTGTTCCTCATTCAGACTTCAAATTTCTCCTATCTCACTTTGAAAAATATATCGAATATAAACCTTGTTTTACACAGGAAATGAATATGTCATGTTTTGTAGAAAATATTCGGTTTATTGCACTAAAAGAATGCAAAGCTGTAGTAAATAGAAAATGAAATGCATGACACTAACAAACCATCCAATACTTCGATCATTGAATAGACCTACCCATAAAAATAGAATGAATTTAGTTGATGACTAATCAATCCTAGATTCACTAAAACAAAAATGTATGCGGGAGGTTTCAAATTACTTAATTAAATGGTTAAAATTTGAACATCATCGTTGTCATTCATTCGAACCTAACAACTATTATTCCCTTTGTTGTGATTGTTGTTCCCTTTGCGGGTAGTGTCGTTCATTTTAACGGAACAATTGTTGTGCCCTTTGTTGCGATTGTTTCTCCCTTTGTGGGTAGTGTCGTTCATTTGAATAGAACAACTTCCATTCCCTTTGTTGTGATTGTTGTTCCCTTTGCGAGTAGTGTCGTTCATTTTAACGAAACAACTATCGTGCCCTTTGTTGTGATTGTTGTTCCCTTTTCCAGGTAGTGTCGTTCATTTGAACAGAACAATTGTCGTTCCCTTTTGTGAGTCGTATCATTCATTTGAATGTAACATTTGTCGTTCCCTTTGTCACGATTGTCGTTCCCTCTTTCCAGGTAGCACTATTCATTCGAAAAGAAAAAATTGTTGTTCTTTTTTCTGCGGTTGTTCCTGTTGTTGTTCATTTCCTTTCAAAGTAACGATTTTTCACAAACAACACATCCTTTTGATACGTTTAGCCACTCCTTTGGGTATGAACTTCACTAACTAATTTTCAATGGCATTACTTATAATCATCATGATAATGATCTATCATTTTCTTTTTGTGGATTATCTATCATACCTTATCAAATTGTTCATGGATTGAGTTTTCTGAATTATCTTAATATTCTTCATAATCTTTAACCACCATGATTCGTTTATTCCCCCTATATATATACATATACTTGAATGATAATTTTCCTTAACATCGTAATAAGGACTCTAAGGAACATTTTACTTGGCATTCTTACACCTCTTACGCCATCCCACACTCTTAAGGAGTAGATGAGCATCCCTTAATAAAGCCTTAAAAAAAAGGAAATAATAATTAAATCTAAATAAATAAAATAAATGTCTCCCAAAAAGGATAGGGGGTCTCATCATGATCCAACTTACCATGATCATAATCCTTTGTTATTTAAGGTCAAAGGAGAAGAGGTCTCATTACAAGCCTACTTGTTCACTTAGGTTATGATCTAGTGAATGACATTGTCATTATCTAACTACCAAACCAAGATAGTGACCTTTTTGGGAAAAGAAAATTTAAACTATTTATTGAGGACACTGGCTCATCTATGGGTTAAAAGGAAACCCTGTCGAGGCTATGGACTCCTTCTGGTAGTAGTGGCTCTTCCTGTGGTATGGAATTTTATCTTAAATACGCTAAGTTTTTTGTCTGTTCCTAGATTTCATTTCTTAAAAAAGGGGCTATCATTCCGGTTGTATTCAACACAAGGGAAAGTAACAAAGTTATGACATGTGGAATATTTATAAAATATGAACAAATTTAGACTACTCGGAATATTCTTCCTTAAACATATTTGAACATGGGTATTTGAACTTGTACTTCCCACAAAAAGTGTGATTATCGTTCATGATTAACATTAAAGTTCTTTGAAAGTTATTCATGATTGTTCTTCTAGCGGTGGCGGTGTAGTAATTATCCTTCACTTGAACTGACCACCATCATTATGCTCGCCCATATCGACGGCCGAGGTCGACCTTTTCATTTATCAAGGGGCGGATATTCTTCACATTTTTTGATTGATCATAATGATTACAATTAATGGGAAAATTTGTATTTCTATATACATTTGTTGTTCTGTAGTTTTTACCATTTCTAGTAATATTTTCTCACAAGTTGGTCTAACTAAGTTTGCAGTCGGGAATAATAGTTGTGTTGACCTGTTTACAGAAGACATGGGCAGCTGAAGCATCTGTCGAGAGCCCACATTTCTACAAGTAACTGAACAAGAAAGGGAAATTTTACATCATCTAGGATGGACAGAATACTTCAACAGATTGTAGGGATTCGACATAAATATCACGCGAGCATTTTTCAAAAACTTACATAGGGGAGTCTCAATAATTCGAGACATACAAATTATGGTTACTGATGCAATTATAGCTGAGGTAACAGGCCTCCCAAACAAAGGATCATAGTGGACCGAGAAATACACATCACTCAAGGAGGTTGCAGAGTCCTTCGCAGAACCAGGAGAAGAATTCGACAAAAAGGGGAAAGGACTCAACCCCACTTCTCTCAGCTAACTATGAAGGGAGATAGTAAGAGTGATACAACAATATATCACATGTGACGAGTGATACAATGTGGTGATACCACCCCACCTCATATTTTTGGTAGCACTAAAACAAAGGTCAGTGATAAATTTACCATTCTTTTTAAATTCCATGCTGCATGAAGTCACTGCAAGGACCCAGAAGGCCAAAGACCCTACCAGTGTAACTAGTCACCACGGGTTAGTAATTAGTAAACAGGGCCTTGAACCATACACAAATAACTTGGGGAGACTTAATTGAGCCCGATAGGCCCCTACAAATTGAACAACCCAAAATCCACCATGAAATTCCCCCACAGGGAATTGAGGCAGCCCAGGTAGAAGGAGACAGTGCCCAAATTCAAATTCTAGTACCCCAAACCGAAACAGAAGAATACCCCATTCATTTGGTATAAAATCAAAACATACAAGTAGGAACATCAAAGAAAAAGAGACATATGACAATTTTTGTTCTTGAAACCTCCACTATGGAAAGAAGAAGCAGTAAAAAGACAGTACAACCTGAAAACACTCAGGAAACTATACAGATAGAACAAACACCACATGAAACCCCTACAGAACAACAAGATGATTTATTCAGAAGCTATGAGGAAGATATGTCCCAAGTATTGGAAAATTTAGGAATATCTCTTATTGAAAATTCAGACAGTTTTGGAGAACCCCAAGCTCCAACTTCTTCTCATTCAAACCCTTTCATTGATCTTCCTGATATGGAGATGCCATCTCCTGAAGGAACAAAACAACTAGAACTCACATTGAGGTAAATAGTCCTTTAGAACAATCAGATCACCCATAATACATAGGGAAGAAGTTACCAGTTGATCAAGGTGGGGAAGACCTTGAAATTCCCCATAAATAGGAAGAAACAACAGGCAAAGGCAGAACAAAATCAAAAAATTAAAACATGAAAAAAAGATATTGAGGAAAAGGGTTAAGAAAATAAAAGTATTAAATAAACAAGTTGGCAAATTGAAAGAAACAATTAGAAAAATTAGGAAGTAGTTGGAACAAGCTGAAAAGCCCGTGAGAAAAAGAAATATAAGAGGGGTAGATTACAGAGAAGAAATCCACTTCCCAGAAGGACATTTCACACCAATTCTGTGGGAACACAAACACAATTGCATGCTCCTTTGGAAAAAACTGATATAGAAACTCAGATAGAGATTCCAGCAACAGAAGAAACAATTGTTCAAACTAAAGGAATGTTTCCTACATATTTTCCTGCTCCCTTGGAAACAATTGAAATAGGAACCTAGACAGATGCTCCAGCGACAAAAGAGGTAGTTGTTTAGACTGAAGAAGAATTTCATTCCCCTGAACATGATGCCATTATTAGCAGGTTGGAAGAAGAACTGGTACAATCCCAACAAACCCTAACTCCAATACAGAAGCGAAATGGTAACAATGTCAGAACATTAGAAAGTTTTGAAACAACTTCAAGCCATGTCAGCAACAGAGAATGAGACCTTTGTTGAGCTCAATAGAGATAAAGAAAAGGTCAAAAAGGTACAGGTCTAGCTTGATGGAGCCTTGGATAAGATCAAATAAATTTTCTCTGTTTATTCTGATATAGTAGCTTGTAGAGACCCTGCTACTAATTACACCTTATTTCTATTAGAACGTTATCTGTTGCTGAGAGTGAAAGCTATTAGAGTAGGAAAACCTTTTGATTTTACCACTATTTCTAGTTTTGTTTCATGTTTTAAAGAACAAGAGGATGGAGTACAATAATTTTGTGTGAACTATACCTTCACAACTTCATCCTAAGAGAAAACAGAAAAGAGAACCCCAATCCTTTCACTGGGGACATACAATTTCAAGCATTCTTGTCTTTTTCCAAAAACCAAACCAGGTGGGCTAAAGCACATAAGTTTTTCATGAAAAGAGAGACTAGACTAGACCTATGGATCAGAGGGGAACCCCCTAAATCCTTGGACACCATTATGCAGCATAGAACATTCATGAAGAGGGATAAGGTTGTAGAATATTTGGCTCCCATCCATAGATATGTTGTAAATTCAGGTCTACAATATTTTAGAGATCTTAAAGAAGAATCCCTTTCTGTTGCCAAATTAATATGGAATGTCTCTTCAAGTGAAGTTAAGAACAGGGAACCATTTGGTTTCAGATATTTTCATGCAACCAACTTCAGGTTAGAGAGGTATGCCAGAATGATCTGTGGTGAAGGGCCTACTTGGATTGGATGCAGCTACAATTCTCCAAAGGGTTATCAGAGTAATTATGAAATTCTTAAGAAGGAGAAAGATTTTTCCTTTGAAGATATTAAAAGTAAGTTTGGGTTCAGGAGGCCTAGAGAAAATACCTCTCCTCCCTTCAACATCATTGCTTTACATGTAAACTCTCTGATTGCATGAGGACATGCAAAAAGGTAAGTTGGGGGGTATGTTGAGTTGATAAAAAGGTATAAATATTCTCCTTATTACTATGGTTTTTGATATATTCTTTGTTGACTTTTTGATTAATTTGAAGGAATTAGGGAAGAAAATGGTTAAAAAGTATTTTTGAATGATATTAGATAATTTCTGAATTTTGGTTTGAATTGTTTTGATTTTATTGCAGAAGTAGACAAATTGTTGTTAACTCAAGATATTTAAGAAGATCATGAACATGCCTAGGCCATCGAAGATCGAAGAAATCAGGCACAAAATAGTTTAAAGGAAGATTAACTCTTTATCTTGTAATCTTCATAAATAGTAAAAGAAATCTTGAGGATCTCTCGATCCTCAGGATAGCTTAATTTACTTATTTCATTGTAGTATATAAAGGATAGTGTACAATAGAGAGATACCCAAGAAATTCAACCAAGCATTCGAATATCTGAATTGTTGACATTATGTACAGTAGCTTGTTGTAAATGATTTACCAGTTATGGAATTAATGAAAGCCTTGAGTGTTTTGATCATCTTTGAGTACTAAGTTTTTCGTAGCAGTACCTTTTGAAGACCGTGGGCCTAGTTCGAAGGAGTTATTGTCTCATCTGTAATCGTATCAATTTTGTTTCAGTTTTGTGATTTAAATTTCCTTGCAACAGTTGAGATAAATTCATGAGTGTGTTGATTCGTTTATGAATTAGTTATGTTGTTCATTTGTAGAGAATAGATGTTTCATTTGAATATTACCGAGTGTTGTTCCATTTACAATTGTTGTTAGTTTATTGGTTGTGGATTCCTTTCATTTTCACATATGTTGTTCCTTTTACCAAATTCACATTTGTTGTCCCTCTCGCTAAATTCGCATTTGTTGTTCCTTTCACTAAATTCCCATTTGTTGTTCCTTTCTCTAAATTTGCATTTGTTGATCCTTCTTTAATATTCAGTAATTCATTGTTATTTTCCAGCAAGCTAAATAATTATTTATAGATTCATTCATTAAGTGTTTTTACAGATTAAATTATTGTTTCTTAGCTAGATGAATTCAAAAAATTGATTGATGTTTTGATTCACAGTGTGTTATTGATCAGATTATGATTCTGTGGAGTGAATTATCAGTTTTGGAGTTTAAATGAGTCAAGAACTTGATTATTGCAGTAATTTCAATAGACTCAAATTTACTTTAGATGAATTATCTACATGATTTAAACTTCTACGAATATCTGCATAGACTTTTCTGACATTCTTGAAAGAAAAGACAAATCCTGGGTTGATAAATTAATGGCAGACTAAGGTTGTTTTTAGAACATCTTTAGATCCCAACAGACGACTCCCCATATTATTGTAGTTTTGAATATTGTTGTGGTAGACCTTCCTCCTGCATATGGATTTTTTTAGGAAGATATTAGTCGTCTATGATCGAAGGATACATAATGAGCAATGGAAGATTCATGATGTTTCCATATAAAGGAGAAATGATTAAGGTCCCTCGTGAACCCAAGTTACCCTTCACTTTCAAAAAGAAGGATAATGAACTAATGGAATATTATATAAATGTTGGGATTGGAAACTATGTTATCCTAGACATGGAGCATATTGAAGACATGGAGTAAATTCAAGATATGGAGAATCAAAAGAATCGGTTTGAAGGTTACTGGAGGATTTCATTTGATGGAGATTTCTCAAGTTCTGGGAGTGGAATTGGAATTGTCCTTGTAAACCTAGGAAAGATTGTGCATCCACATGCTATGAGACTTGAATTTGCATGTACCAATAATGAGGTAGAATACAAAGCTTTGATTCATAGAATTATTATTGCACAATAAATGAAGATATACGATCTAATTGTGACAGGTGACTCTGATTTGGTAATAAATAAAGTTACCCAGAAGTATAATATTAAAAAGGAAAGACTAAAGATGTATTTCAAAATGAGTTAATGAACTGATGGAAGCCTTCATCTCTTTCAACATTTCTTTTGTCCCAAGGGAAAGAAGGCAAATTGATTATCTTTGGCAGCCCCACTGTCAAACCCAGATGATGTTCATAGAAAAACATATTTTCAAGTAAAAATAATATTCTGACCTTGTGTACCAGATAAATAGTAGTATTTACAAGTATTTGAGAATGATGAAGAATTGGGAATTTTTTTGATGAATGATGATGAAGATGAGGACAATCACATAATTGTTGTCCCAAGGAATTGTATTCAATTTGAATCTCTTTTTACAAGAGACGATCATGCTAAAAAACTCTTGGAAGAAGTATCGCTCTGAAAGGTCCAAGAAATAAGAAGAGTTAACATTGGAACTGATAGTTCCCCAAAATATGTCAATTTGGGAGTTGATTTTACAATTGATGAAGTTGACCAATATGTCGCATTATTTAAATAATATATTTGTGTGTTCACATGGAATTATGATGATTTGAAGGCATATGATAAAACAATATTTCAACATATTATTCCCTTGAGAGAAGGGGAAAAGCCTATCAAGAAGAAGATAAGGATAATGAACCCCAAATTAAAACCACTAGTAAAATTTGAATTGGATAAATTAAAGAAGGATGGAAGAATATACCCCATTAGACATTCTGACTGGATTTCAAACCCTGTGATAGTAAGAAAAAATTATGGGGAGATCTAGATGTGTGTATATTTCATGGATCTTAACAAAACAAGCGCAATGGATAATTATTCTTTTCCTAACATGGAGTTTCTTCTCCAACAAGTCACAAGATCAACCTGCATGTCCATGTTAGATGGTTTTTCTAGGTATAATGAAATCTTGGTTGTGGAAGAAGATAGAGAAAAGACAACTTTCATAACACCTTGGGAGACATATGCATATGCTCATATGCCCTTTGGATTAAAAAATGAAGTAGCTACATTTCATAGGGATATGGATCATTCTTTTGAGGGATTGATAGGAAAATTCATGGTGTATTATCAAGATGATTAAAAAATACACTAAAAAAAAGGAGCGATCACATTCATCAGCTGAGGAAAGTTTTTGACAGGTGTAGGTTATATGATGTTTCCTTAAATAAAAAGAAATGTTTATTTGTTGTAACCCAATGAAAACTATTGGGTCATATTCTGTGCTAGGAAGGAATTTATATAGATCCAGAAAGAGTTAAATACATAACTGAACTCGAACCCCCATCATCTAAGAAGGGAGTTCAATCATTCTTTGGCAAGATAAAATTTGTACAAATATTTATCCCTGACTATGAAAGTATTGTGAAGTCGATCAATTTATTGTTGAAAAAGAAACAACGGTTCGAGTGGACCATGGATAAAGAAATAATTTTAATAATATCAAAAAATAAATCACTACAGCTCTAGTCCTCATCAGCCCATATTTCCAAAGAGACTTCATCATTGATTCATTTGCTACATAAATGATTATTACATCTATTCTTACTCAGAGGAATACCAAGGGTGAAGAATTTCCAATTAGCTTCATAATCAATACCCTTCATGATTATGAATTGAGATATTCAGAATTGGAGAAGCAATCCCCATCCTTGTAAAAGTGGTGGCGCACTTTTAGAATTATATACTAAATTCTCATGTCATTGCGTATGTTCCATCCTCTCATGCAAAGATGATTTTAAATCAACAATTGAGAGAAGGAAAATGGGAAAACTGGCTGGCGAAGATTAAAGAATATGATATTGAAATTAAACCTTTAAAGGTAGTTAAAGAAAAGGGTTTATGCAAGCTCATTGAAAATAGTGACTCTTTAGATGGAGTGATTTCAATCTGAGCAGGAGAACCCATGGCAGATTCAAAGGGGTATAGAGATATTGTATTATATTTGAGGTATGTACAATTTCCATCCACCTGTTGACCCAAAAATCTGCTCTGGGCTCAACATGGTGTTTTAAACAGTTACTTCTCCATAAAATCCCCTTGGTGCTATAGTTCCAATCAAAGATAGTGGCGGGGGTCATAGTTACTATGGCTTCTGCCCTTGAAAGAGTATCAGTTGGTTGCTTTCAGGGATTTGTGGGCCTTCCCATGGCATTTCTTCCTCATGTCAAAGCTGTTCTATTCAAGGAGTACAACAGTAACAAGTGGTATGGATCAGGAAAATCTTTTCAACAAGCTATCATGAGCTTGATTCCGAGTCAGTATGACCCATATGAGGCATGCAAAGTTAACATCACCCGAATGGGCAAAACTAATAGCTATAGCTTCCTGGTCTGGTTCTGTTTAGATGATGGTATCAAAGGGAAAATCAAACCCAAACATGGTATAGGTCAGTGTGAGACCTTTCCAATGGTATATCCAGTGCTTGGTTTCGACCCCCGGTTAGTGAGAACGAGCCTTCGCAAGTTTATGACCACTTTTGGGCATCAAATTGGTTGCAGTGCTTCATGGTTTAAAATTGGTGGGTAAAGAGTTATAAATAAGATATTCAGCAATTCCATGCTGTAATAGACTCAGACACCTTTCCAACGACATCTTATTTGCCTCATTCCGACTCCGGATGACTCGGTTAGAGCTGTCACAAGTTGGCCAATAATTTTAGGCAAAAAGGGGTCCACCAACTCACATGGCAGGGTTTCATAACAGCTAAGACAGTCATAAATGACCCTGGCACAAAATTATATTGTTACCTCATCAAATTACTCGTCGATACCTTTCCAACGGTACCTCATTTGCCTCGAT
>JASDQU010199814.1:0-15798 GCA_032191745.1 Picea mariana
AAAAATGATATTGGAGCCTGAAGCCATCACTGACACAAGAATTCGCTAGATGAGGAATAGATCCATTTCAGTGTATCTCATTAAATGGAAGAAACTACCGGCCGAAGATTCCACTTGGGAAGATGAGTCTTTTATACAGAAGCATCCAGAGTTACTCAAGCATTGTGGACAACACTTGTCTCAAGGGGAGGGGCATGTTAAGCCCTAATATTGGTTCATTACTCCTTAATTGGGGCATAATATATTAGTAATGTTATTTTATTTATGTCGGCTTTAGGCCATTAGTTGTAGTTATATCTCCTAGTCTCCTATATATACCAAGGAGACATTTTTATTTTGAATCATCTTGTACTTGAACATTTAAGTGGGGTAAAAGGAGGTTACCCCCTCAAAGAGGCTCATTATCTAAAATTATCTCTTTTTCAAGGCGTTGAGTACTTTTCCTGATGTTTTTCTATGCTATATTGATGTTTGGTTCTTAACAATCTCACTTACCATTTTTTCCAAGCCACTACTAAACAACTCTTCCAAAAACCATCCTTTTGAAGGCATACATGCCCTGCACCACTGATGCATGCGTGTATATGCTAGCTAACCCACTACAACCCGTGTATACTGACAAAAGCACAAAAAATAGAAAGTTGCAGACGAAATACAGATTTTCGGGTAATTTCCTAAACCGTTTGACCACTCATAGTCGATCACTCAATCGGATAACTACCCTCTTCTAGGCTATAAAATAAGAGGTAGGGGTCCCATTTGAAAAGAGTAAGATAATAACAAAGAAACTCTGCCCTTTTTTGTATTCCCCTTGCCCCAATCTTTTGCAACCATTTTGTGAGGAGAAGCATATGTGGAAGCGGTTGGTGCACAGTTGAAGAGGAGCCCAGGACCAGGTTCGAGGAGTAGTGGTCGATCTCACCATTGTAAGTTACTTTTGTGAGGTTAATAAAAAGAAGTACTTTTCCCGTCCCACCATATGAGGTGTTCAATATTCAATTTTGATTATATTTTATTGGAATCTCTAACCCATTAAGTTCATATATAGGATGCATGTTTGGAGTTCTTTGTTTGTCTATTTATGAATGCAGGTCATCTTTGGGAGGAGACTCCTAGTCAAGGAGAAACCGAACACAAAAGGATCAACATCAAACGTGGAAGTTAAGGTCGAGTAACTGGATCCTTTTACCCTTGTGTTTACATATGAATAATGGGGTCTATGATGAGACGATGGTAAAATGTAGGAGACTTTAGATGGTCATTTTTGCATGCATTACAAAACCCTTAGTGCTAGTCCGTAGGGGGTTTTCCCACCCACAACATTGCCAATGGCCAAATCCTTGATTTTCCACTTGCAAAAATCATCCCTGAGGTAGTTCCAACATGTTCCCCGCTCATGGAGTCATGGTCAGTTGAATTTAACATGGTTGTTCCATTTGTCCTCCTGCAATAATTATAAAATATTTTGTTTTCATACAAGTGTCATAGTCAAATATTTAGTTGGGTCAAATCAGATCTCTTCCCAATAGTCATAATAATTAATTACAATTTACCAAATTTGAAATTCGAAATTGCCATAAATGGAAAACAAATTCCAAATTCGAATTTACCAAAAACAGAATAATTTTCCTAACAATTTTCAAATTCAAAAGTAATTTATTTTGGGGGATGTCACATCCTTTCCCCCTTCAATAAAACACTGTCCTCAAAGTTCGTTCCTTTATTGGAACAAGATTGGATGAGATTTCTGCAAATATCCCTCCAACTCCCAAGTGGCCTCCTTAGGACTAAAGTGCAATACACCTTTACCTAAGCGACAACTCTGTTTCGAAGTGCTATTTCTCTCCAGTCTAGAATGCACATGGGTTTCACCTGGAACTCACCTTCTGGTTCCACCAACACCAATTTCCAATCGATCATGTGAGTAGGGTCATGAACATACTTTTTCAAAAAAGAAACATGAAATACGTTATGAATTTTTAGATTAGCTGGAAGTGAAAGTTGATATGCTATGGGTCCAATTTGAGCTAGTATCTCAAAGGGCCCACAAAACCTGGGTGCCAACTTGGCACAGTTCCTAAGTTTTAGTGAACTATTTTTGGATTTGACTTTTAAGTAAACATGATCTCCCACTTGAAACTCCAAGTGTCTTCTTTTCTCGTCTACATAACATTTATGTCTGTCCTGTGCCTCTTTCAAGTTCTGTTGTACCTTTCTTACTTTGTTTTCCATTTCTTGGAGCATATTTGGTCCAACCATAAGTCTTTCAACTGGGTTGTCCTAGATAATTGGAGTCGTACACTTTCTACTCTACATTACCTCGAAGGGGCTCAATTTAGCTGAAGTTTGGTACCCATTATTATATGCAAATTCTACCAAGTGTAGGTAGTCTTCCCACTTACTCAGTTTTGTTCTGACGTACATGTGGAGCATATCTTCTATGATTTGATTTGTTTGTTCAGTATGTCCATCTGTTTGTGTATGGTAACTCGTGCTGAAATTCAAATTAGTATTTATCCTTGCAAACAATTATTTCCAAAAGGAAGATGTGAATTTCACGTCTTTATCCAAAATCACCATTTTAGGAATGCCATGCAGTCTAAAAATTTCTTTCATAAATATTTTAGCGATGTTTATTTCTTTAAAAGTAAACTTTATAGGAATAAAGTGTGTAGACTTACTGATTTTATCGATTACAACCATAATAGAATCATTATGTTTCTAATTTTTAGGAAAACCTGTAATAAAGTCCAGTGATATGGTCTCCCACTTTCATTCTGGTATTGGTAATAGCCATTATAGGCCGGTTGGATGCTGGTGTTAGGTCTTTACCTGGTGACAGTCTTGGCACCTAGCCAAGTATTCTATTGTTTCTCACTTCATATTACGCCAATTAAATAATTTCCTAAGTGTTGTTATTGTTTTCTTATATCCTGGATGACTAGAATATGGTTTCTTATGCACTTCATCCAAAAATGTTATCTTTAATTCTGCTAAATCTGGTATGTAAAGTCTGTTCTTGAATCGTGATAAGCCATTTTTATCAATACTTAGATCTGGTTTGTTTGAGTTTTCTGTAGTGTTTTGTAATTTTTCCACTATCTTAGTGTAATTTTCATCATTAATACCTATCATCCTTATCCTCTGTTCCAAATCACTTTCTGCCCTACTAACCTTTATCTCAAATAACCCGTGGACTCTTCTTCTTAAAGCATCTACTACCTTATTTTCCTTACCCTTAATATGTCTTACCTCAAAGTCAAATTCCCTCAAGAAGGCTAGCCACCTTGCTTACCTTGCATTAAGATCTGGCTGACTAAACAAATATTTCACACCGCTATTATCTATCAGTAATAGAAATTTTAGGTCCATTATGTAGTGTCACCACATTTTTAAGGTGTGTATTACCGCTGCTAATTCTAAGTCATGAGTGATGTAGTTTCTCTCATGCTCCTTTAATTTTCGAGAATCATAGCAAATAACATGTCCTTCTTGAGTTAGGACACCACCTAGTCCTTCTTTACTCACATCAACACAGATGATAAAGTCTTTATCTAGGTCTGCTACCTTCAATATGGGTGCGGTTGTCAATAATTCCTTCAACTTGTTAAAACTGTCTAGACACTTTTGTGACCAGTTAAACTTGGTCCCTTTATTTTGTAATGATTTGATAGGGTAGGCTATTTTGGAAAACCCCTCTATAAATCTGCAATAATATCCAGTGATTCCCATGAATGACCGAATATCCGCTACATCCTTAGGTACCGACCATTCCATGATGGCTTTTATTTTCTCAGGGTTGACTGCAATGCCTTCTACAGAAATTACATGTCCTAGGTATTGTATTTTATTTTGATAAAAATCACACTTATCAAATTCGACGTACAATTTGTGTTTCCTCAAAGTTTGCAGAACTATTCTTAAGTGTTCTTCATGTTCTTCTTTTGTTTTAGAATAGACTAGAATATCGTCGATAAATACCAATACGAATTTGTCCAAGTAATGACTGAAAATATTGTTCATTAGACACATAAACGTGGTTGTTGAATTAGTGAGTCTGAAAGGTATGAATACAAATTCGTAATGTCCATACCTTGTTTGAAAAGTTGTTTCTCTCATGTCCTCATCTTTTATCCTAACTTGATGATAACCACATCGTAAATCCAACTTTTAAAAGATCTCGACCCCACCTACTTGATTGAACAGATCATTTATCCTAGGTAAGGGGTACTTGTTCTTAATAGTCATTTTGTTCAATTGTCTATAATCGATACATAGTCTTAGCATACCATCTTTGTTCTTCACAAAGAGGACTAGTGCTCCCCATGGTGAAACACTCGGTCTGATATACTCTTTGTCCAATAATTCCTTCAGTTGTATTTTAAATTCTGTCAATTCTGGTAAAATCATTCGGTAAGGTTCTTTAGAGATAGGGGTTGAACTAGGTATCAGGTCTATGGAGAAGTCTATTTCCCTTCTAGGGGGTAATTTAGATATCTCATCAAAAAACACGTCTCTGAATTCACATAGGACAACAAAGTCTTCCAAGTTGGGCTTGTCTTCTTTTTCTAATAGATTCGTTATTTGGATGGCGTAAACTTGAAAACCCTTTCTCATGCATTTCTTGAATTGCATTGATATGACTTGTCTAACTAATACTAGTTTTGGTATACCTTGGGCTAAGTGTCATAATTGTCTTTATAATTAAGTGTTTTTGTATAACAATCTAGAACTGCTTTGTTCCTTTCCTACCAATCCATTCCAATAATCATACCATAAGATCCTAGTGGTAGAATGTTTAGATTTTTTCTTATGTTTTTACCATCTAAGATGAACTCAAAATCAGAAATAAAGTCAACTACTTTCCTTTTAGTTTCCATTGCTAGTTGTACCAGCCATGATTTTGTGTGTTTTACTTTCCTAAGTTTATTTTCCTCCACCATAGAAGGTGTGATACAAATTAACATAGCTCCAGGATCAATTAGAAGATAAATTCAAGTATTATTGATTTTACCTTCGATTTCCACCATGAAGGATTGGTGGTTATCTTGCCGGCCATCCACGACTACATTTATCCGATGCAGGCTTCTGCCCACATCACCCACCATCAAGGCTTCCTCCAAATTATGAACAATTGTTTTGTTTGTTGTATTTAAACATGGACAATTCCTCCTTAGATGAGGTTCTCCACATTCCCAACACTTCAATGGTTAATGGAGATTGTCCCCAAACTTCTTTGTTCCCATATTTACCAGTTTACTGCTGCCTTCCATACTTGGATTATTGGAGTGAAAATCCTTTCTAGGAAATCTTTTTGCTGCATTCCAATAAGGGGCTGGTTGGAATCCCTTCTTCCATTGGTTCATTCGGTCTTGTTTCTTATCCTTCCAAGCTTTGGGAAACTTTGCCCACTGTTTGTACTGGTTGTTTCACATTCATGCTTTCCTGAATACTTCACTAAAGGACTTGGGGTTGTCAAACTCAATTCTGTCCCTGTAATACTGTGGTAAACATCTTAGGAACCGCTAGATTTTTGCCTTGTCCTCCCGGATATAAGATATGAACCTTAGTAATTCCAGGAATTTGTTTATAAGATCCAACATCATCATCTGACCAAGTCATAACTCATAAAATTCTTTTGTTTTCCTCTCATAGTAGATTTCAGACAGGTATTGTTTCTTGAAATATAATTTCTTAAAGTTAGACCATTCCATCTGTTTATCTTTTAATCTCTTATCCAATTTCAGATCTTGCCACTAGATGCCAGCTTTTCCTTTCAGATTGTAAATGGCCATTCTGACCTTCATATTGCTAGAGTAGTTGTATATCTGGAAATATTTTTTGATGTCTAATAACCATGCTTCAACTTCCTCCCCTGTTTTGGATCCTCCATCAAAAGTAGTTGGTTTAATTTTCTTAAATTCTCCTTCAACGTGGTCTACCTGTTTTCTTTTTCTGTCTACTTTTGTTTTGTCCTTAGCTGAAGGTGTACCTTCAAACAAACTGTCCCCTTTTTCTATTTCTGGCCTAGAATTCTTGGAGGCCCTTTTGCTGACCTCTTCTTCATTGTTATCGTCCTTTGGGATTTTCTTTGTCACTATACTGTGCAACAAAACTTCATTTATTTCCTGTTGTTCCTACTAATCTTTCTTCAGTTTCTCATTGTCGGCTTTGAAAAATTGCAGCTCAACAATGAGATTCCTCATTGTTTCCAAAAATTCAGTAGGTGATCTTTCATCACTATTCTGTCTCCAATTTTCAGTATGTCTTGTTCAGGATTCCCATAGAGTCTGATTTCCCCGTCATCCTGTGCTGCCATGATTAACACAAAACAAAAAAAGGTTTTTTGTTTGCAACAATAAAGGTTTATTAGTTTTACATAAACAAAATTATATGCTAAGTAAATCAGATGGCCCTGTTCAAGGTCCAAGTGTTGAAACCTTTGGCCTTGATACCATATGTAATGAACCTCAAATTTACCATAAAAAAAAAAAAATTATTTATATAATTACTTGGTAAAATACAGGGATCTCTAAGTTATAAAAACTCGGTCATCAAACCCTGTTATAAAACTTGTTATAAACTATGTTATAAAGTTTGTAAATTATACTTACCACAAGATATTCTAACTACATCATCTTGACTTACCTCGAAGAGAAAGGTTGCAAGGGTAAAGCCCCAAGGCTTTAGCAAATCCCCTTTTGCCTTCAATCTATTTACATATATGCATATATGATTATGTAAGTAATGGGTAGTCTCATAAGCCATACTACAACTTACCTTTTAACATAAGGCCTCCATGTTCCCGCATAAGTCCACCTGATTATTTTAACCCTAGGAGACTTTAGTAAGTTTCCATTCGTAATAGCCATGGGGTTGGGTTTTAATACCAAGTGACTAGCATAACTACCAAGTCCTGGTCATTTAATGGTTCTTAGAACTGGTATGTTGATTGTAATGAAGTCTCTAATCCAAACACTAGTGGAAATTCGACAACAAGGATCAAACTGCTAACTCAAACTAACATAGGGGTGTGAATGGGATTTAATTTCCCATCGGGTCATGAAGGTGTCCATTAACAACATTATTTAAGTAGAAGGGATAATCTATTGTCAAGGTAGTCAAGGCTTTGTAACCCTCATTAATGGTAGTCCTGCATGTTACAATGTATTCACCTGGCTCTACACCCAAAGTGTCACACCGACTCTTCCATTGTCACATGGATAACCTGTCCTCCACACTCTCCACATTTACTCTAAGACGTCAAGGCGCCGCTTAGGGTTAGAGTAGGTTCACAATTTGTCATTGTTGAGTTCTACGAATAGGCTTTGTGTATCATATTTTTAATATTTGAAGACTGTTTCCATGGTGGTCGCTCCATTGCTAGAACAAAGGGCGTGGTCTGAATCCCTAGTAAGTTCTTCCTTAAACATAATACCATGGTTGATTAAATAAGGTGGTACATTTTTTGGAAAGTGTTAAGTATCAATTTTGTCATTCTGTAATCACCATCATGTCTTTTTCATTCCTGTTGAGTTCTCCTTTTCGTGTAACTTCTCTGTATTACTTTCAGAGTCATCCTTAAACTTGGAGAAGTGATTTTCCTTGAGGTTGTCGATGTTTCTCCTCTAGTTAAGGAGAGGAAGTATTAGCCTTGTTTACTTATGTTTGGGATCTAGGTTTTTGTAAACGCCTTGCCGTAAGACAGGGTTCATAGATGAATATTCGTGAGTCTGGGAGGAATAACCCTATTGTGTGATTGTTTTTCTTGACTAGTATAGGGGAGACCCTACCTCCATAGTGTCAAACCGACTTCACTAGGCCTTCACCTATGTTTCTCTTTATTTATATCTAACGCCTTTCAAACAAGTATGCTCCATGAAATTTGGTCGGAGCATCTCTGCATTATTTGTTGACTTATACAATTCTGTGCAGTTTGGTGTTCGGGTAGACTAGGCTCAACCAGTTAGGTGTACTCCTAGTTTAAATGGAATACTTAAGCTCTGTTTATGATTAATATGTTATATGTTGTTCATGTATATAAGGGACTTAGTATAGTTGATTATTTTATCTCATTATCTGTGAATACTGTGTAAATATTTTCCTTATTATGTTTTAAATTGTTTTCAAGAGTTGAAACGTATCACTAATGATGGGCCCTGTTTGATGTGAGGGTACCCATGAAAGAGTTTTTGCACCATCCACCCTCATTCCTAGGCATCTGTACAGATAGAAAGTGATAAGGAGAAAGAAGACATGCGAGCCGTGAATCAAAAGTTAAGTAATGTCTCGATAAAATTCGTTAATAACCCTTATCACTCTATTGGTGTTCTTAAATTTTCCTTGTATAAAAATTACTAATATTTGTATATGGTAATTCCTCCAGGTTTTCATCTACGCAAAAGTTCCAGATGTTCATACGTGTTCTCAGCACAAAAGGTATTTGAGTTCCCTTTTGTAACCCTTCCTGAGTTCGAATAGTCATGGTTGCAAATTTAAATGTAGTCATTCAGTATAGTTTCCTTAGTTTCCTATCGGGCTTGGAAAGGGGGAAAAAGATTATCAAATGTAACTTAAAGTTTGGGTCCAGTTATTATAGTATGACTCTTGCAATGATTTATCTACATGATTACCCTGTTCGTTTGGGTCTCACCCTACTCTGTAATTTAATTACCATGGTTATTGTTTAGATTGAAGGTTCTGCTTCAAATTCTGAATGTTTGATTACTGAAAAATATCGAAATGTATTAGATATATAATACTAAATCATTTTACCTCCTTTCGACGTTCCTTGTGTTTATTTCTAATATGTTTCATTCTGAACTTGTAGTAGTTAGATTGGATCCAACATTGAATATATATAATCATCTAAGTTATCAAGATGAAGGTAGAGTAAGGTTACGATTCTGTGTTTTATTTCCAGAATGCTTATATAAATGTAGATTTATATATATACATACCTGTATATCTATTGATGTTTAGACTATGTAAAGGGGTTTCTAAAATACTAGTAGGATTTTGCAATTGCAAGTTACATGTACATGTAATGAACCTAAAATTTCAAAATATTTTTTTTTTCTTAGTGACATTAAAATTTCTTTTTCTTCGATCAACTTGTTTCGAAGGTATCAAGGTTATCGTGTGTGATTAGGTGTCAATACTATCACTGCCATAAGGGCTACGATCGCTACTACTGTCGATACAACTACCTTCCTTTGTAAGTGAATTTTATCTTTAAACGTCTCTAGTTATCAAAAAACATATATATAAAGGTTACAAGGCTAAAGTCGTTAAAAATATAGTTCCTCATTTTACTAACAAAAGTTAGCAAAAGGAGTAAAGGCCTGTCCCAAGACATAGATTTATAAAGTGTTAAAAATTAGGGTATTCCAATCTCTCCAACTTAACATTATCGTTTCTTATACATACGAGCACCTATACGAGAGGTATTGGGTTTCGAAAGGAACTAATCATATTAAAGATCAATAGTCTTAGATTAACGAGGGACTTTAAAAATTTGTTAAAATTGTTCAAATGATACACTCCGTGTAAAACATATATTGATTACCCTTACCCAACCATGAATCCAGACTTGTGGTGGGTTGACGGTTGTCATCATTGAAGGGTTCAAGCGTGCTAGTCCTCCTTCCCGAAAGCGTTAAGGTTAACAAACTAGGTAGTCTCATTCCAACTGATGAGAAAATGGATTTATCGGTTGTATTTCAACGCAATACTCCTCCTTCCTGAAAGGGTTAAGGTTAATGAACTAGGTAGTCTCATTCCAACTAACGAGAAACTGGATTTACCGGCTGTATTTCAACATGATAGTCCTCCTTCCTGAAAGCATTAAGGTTAATGAACCAAGTAGTCTCATTCCAACTAACGAGAAACTCGATTTATCGACTGTATTAGGAATGCCCCTAACGGAGTCATCTCCCTCGAAAAGACTTGGTGTAAAGTCAACTGATGTACTTGTCAGCTCCTGAGTTAAATCCCTTGTCCAACTTGAGTAATGGAGATATTCATGGGCACCTTCCAAAGTTTATAAATCGATGATTGTGTCAACGAAACCCTGCCACCTAACCTCATTCACATGGTAGCATACTGTTGTGTATTATCACCATTACTCTACTTCTGCGAAGGGTGGGTAGGTGATTAATGTTGTCTCCTGCCTGTGTCTAGGTATTTGCAAAATGAAATAAAATAGTGCAACCTTTTGATAGCTCTTCTCTTTGTAATAGGTTGGTGGTCTTGGGCAGACGCGACCTGGGTGGAGGATATGGAGGCGTTTATTCCTTGGTGTTCCCTATACACGGTAAGCCAAAGACTCTAAGTTATTTTCTTTTTCCCTTGAATCTGGGACTCTTAAATATTGAAGACTCTGTTGGTATTGATCTTCTCTAGTTTTGCATTTATGTGTTTGTTGGGTCGCCGAAGATTTCCTATTATGTGTTGGATTTTGTTACTTATCTCTCTTTATTCTGCGATAGGTATCCTTTCCTCTATGAACCGTCATAGAAGGCTCAAACTGTAAGGAATTTTGAAGGGGATGGGAGAGTCACCAGTCTATGAGCTGGTGTTCTAGTTCAGAGGTAAGTTATACACGACTCCAGTTACGTAATATAGGTATGAACTCGGTATAACTCGATTAAGAGACTACATTCCTGGTTATGATTCATTTTCTGGTGTTAAGGATTCGAAGGTTTATTGACCCTATTTTCATGAGTCTATGGATATAAGTGATAGGGATCCCTAAGAGTAAATAAGGATCCCAATGTATAACTTTTGTAATGCCCAAAGGCCTGCATCTTACGTTGGGTGTCTTTGGCATAATTATCGCTGAGCAAATTATTTCTTGTTTCTACTGTGATTCGTATATCTGTCATCATACCCTATGTATATAAATTGTTTGTCAGTGTGGTTGATGTGGTTTTGTAATCTATATTCCCTGGATTCGCAAGGAGTAAGGAATAATGAAGATCTTCGAAATTCTGTGATCATTTCGCCTATTAAACTGTTTTTGGTTTAGGGATTTTTATTCCAAGCATTTGGCTCTGGAAATGTGTATTTATGAATGTCTCTTCATATTACTTCAATGAAAAGGGTAAAGAAAATAATTAATCGATTTGTGGTAGCTATCCCAATGTTTTATGTATTCATATTGTATGTAGTTACTATTCTACTTGTTTATAGTCCTGTTTTTATTCGTTGTCCTTATTTGATGAAGAATTTTCTCGGTTATAGTCATTAATGTTGGGCCCTTATTTCCTGTGAGGGTACCCATCAAAATTATTTGGTTCCATTTCCCCCTTTTGGCTGAGGATGGATTCACTCAGTGGTGTCAATGGAAAAGATTCCACACCGATCGCAAGCTAAGTAATAATTCCATATTTTAATTTCGTTAATATTCTCTACGAGTGATTTATTTCCTTATGATTAAATTGCGTTAGTTCTGTTTCGGATATAATCCCTTTCTATTTAACTTTTTTTCCCTCTAAGTTTCATTTCTAACTCATGTGATCCATTCCCTTTTCAGGATTCGAATGCTTCACATTTGATGGATTCATTGGTTGTCAGACCCGAAAAGGTACTTGGGTTCTGACAACTGGACTTCATCTTAGACTCTAGGTTCTGTTCGCTATTGTGTAAAATTTCTCTGTAAGGTTCTGTTGCTATCAGGCATTCCAAGGTAATGGATTTACTTGTAATTTTAAATACTTGTTAGAAGGGAAGAAATCCCGTATTGAAACGCGTTTCACCATCCAAGGTTTATACTCTAGAGAGTTGAAGGACTCATCCTAGGCATTTTGTTGGCTCTGTACATTCATTTCATTTTGTGGTTATTACAAGGTGAACAATTATAACCCTCTTCTATAATTTATACAGTGAGGTTTCATAGTACTGTTCTATGACAGTCAATACTTATCCCCTGTGTATTAACTGTACACAGTTATATCTCATGGAAACCTTTCTGTAATATACAATATTTATATTCAAGGTTTTAGACAGTCGTGGTTATATATTTTAGTACAGACATGCACAATTATAATAATTTTCATTCATTCCAGATTTCACTAAATGTTTACACAGATTGAAATCTCGTGATATATATTGGGTACTTAAAGATGTTTGACCGTATGATTATCTTATGATCGGTAGATCGTTCTAGAAATTATAGTTTTTAGGATGTACATGCTTAATTTTTGTTTCATTAAGTAGAATTAGATCTGTCTTGACATGATTAACACACAGTAGTACTGTAACACCATCTAATGTTCGGATCTGACTTTTATTTCCACTAGATCTATAACTCATCACTTTATAATTTCATAATTTAAGATATTGATTATGTTCCTACCACACAGAACTTACAGAAAACAGACATAGATATATCCCGTAGAATACTAGTTTCATCCTTACAATGACTAATATACTAGGCTTGAATAGCTATAGCCTTTTAATCGATTTAAATTATTTCTATTTTAATTAATATACAACAACTCTGTAATTCTATCTAATACATATGCTGGAAAGATAATCGTCTATGATAGAAACCAGATACAATCATTTCAATAGTACAATCATGAAAAGAGGAGATTAAAGAGACATATCTGAAGTAGTCCACGGGAAAACAAAGGGAGCAACCACATTCCTCCCAACCATAGAATAGGGCAGCCAACGCTTACCCAATTCACCCCCTAGACTGACCATGAATCCATGAGGGAAAGCTTTAAATCTCCTCTTCAACAATGTCTTCCTCTATGAGTAGTCTTCTCCCTTGCCTCACACTTAGAATCAATGTTCATAACAACAACCATTCAATAGTTCCTTCTCCCAGCATACTAGGCAATGTCCTGCCTCCTCACATATGCTATTTAACAAAAAATTCTTTTGCCTAGCTCTTTCTCCCCCCCCCTTGGGAATTTTAGCAGCTTTCTAAATCCCTAATTTTCAGGGGATGCCAATGGCCAAATCTTTGATTTTCCACTTGTAATAATTAGCCCATAGGTAGTTCCAACATGTTCCCCACTCATGGAGTCATGGTCAACTGATTTTAACATGGCTATTCCATTTGTCCTCCTGCCATCAATATAAAATATTATGTTTTCATACAAGTGTCATAGTCAAATAGTTAGTTGGGTCAAATTAGATCTCTGCCCAATAGTCATAACAATTAATTACAATTATCAAATTCGAAATTTGGAATTGCCATAAATGGAAAATAATTTCCAAATTCAAATTTACTAAAAATGGAATAATTTTCCAACAAATTTTAAACTTCAAAAATACTTTTTTTTTGGGGATGTCACATCCTTTCCACCTTCAATAAAATATTGTCCTCAGTGTTCATTCCTTTCTTGGAACAGGATTGGATGAGATTTCTGGAAATCTCTCTCCAACTCCCAAGTGGCCTCCTCAGGACTAAAGTGCTTCCATTGCACCTTTACCTGAGCGACGACTCTATTCTGAAGTGCTATTTCTCTCCGGTCCAGAATACAGAGGGGTTCCACCTGGAACTTGCCTTTGGGTTCCACCTGGACCAAGGTCCAATCAATCATATGAGTAGGGTCATGAACATACTTTTTCAAAAAAGAAACATGAAATACATTATGAATTCTTAGATTAGCTGGGAGTGCAAGTTGGTATGCTATGGGTCCAATTCGAGCCAGTATCTTGAAGGGCCCACAAAACTTGGGTTCCATCTTGGCACAATTTCCTAACTTCAACGAGGTTTTTCAGGCTTTGAACTTCAAATAAACATGGTCTCCCACTTGAAATTCTAAGTGTCTTCTTTTCTTATCTGCATAGCTCTTCTGTCTGTCCTATGCTTCTTTTAAGTTCTGTTGTACCTTCCTTACGATGTTCTCCATTTCTTGGAGCATATCTAGTCCAACCATGAGTCTGCCAACAAGGTTATCCCAGCTAATTGGAGTCGTACACTTTCTATCGTATAGTACCTCGAAAGGGCTTAACTTAGCCGAAGTTTGGTACCCATTGTTATATGAAAATTATACCAAGTGTAGATAGTCTTCCCACTTGTTTGGTTTTGTTCTTACGTACATGTGGAGCATATCCTCTATGATTTGGTTTGTCCTTTAATTCTGTCAATCCATTTATGGGTGATAACTTGTACTAAAATTCAAATTAGTATTTATCCTTGCAAACAATTCCTTCCAAAAAGAGGATATCAATTTTACATCTCTATCTGAAATCACCATTTTAGGAATACCATGTGTTAGCTCCCAAAATGAAACCGTCCTTTTGATTGAGTTTTGTGGTAGATAGCATGGCTATTGGTAGTTCCTTCAATTCATTTTTGAGTTTTTCTAGCTGCAAAACTTAGGTTTTGGTTTTTGTCTTAGAAAATAATATGACCCATAAAAGTCTTCTTTTCAAAATTTTCATAATTCACTTTCAACAGCTAACGTGTTTCCAAAAGATGAGTGTTAGCTGGGGAAAGTGGCAACTTTCAACAGCTAAGGAGCATCTGTCATAGGTCTATGCGCTGGTGAAAGTGTTACATTCCAAAATATCCAAAGAAGCAATGTCGCGGGTCATGCGCTGGTGAAAGTGAAGACTTTCCACAGCTACGGAGAAGTTCTTACAAGGTCGTGCGCTGGTGAAAGTGAAGACTTTCAATAGCTAAGGATAAATTCGCATAGGGTGGCACGTTGGTGAAAGTGAAGACTTTCAACAGCTAAGGAGAAGTTCTTGCGGGATCATGCGTTGATTGAAAGTGGTAATTTTCTACAATTGAGGGGCATTTTCCACGGGCCGTTGGTTGGAGAAAGCACGAATCACATGCGCTTATCCACGTTTCAAAATCAAATCATGATGTGATCGACTCACGCCATGCGATCAGAAAGATGCGCTGGAAAAAATGGCTAATCATTAAAACTCGAGTTCCACGTCCCAGTCGGATTACATCTCGGATCTGGCTCAGAGACTCACGTTCCACAATCATAGCATCAGGGATGGCAAGTTTGAATTTGGTGGTGCAAGTACAGAGGATGTACTGCCGCACTGACAACATCAAATCAAGGCATTGCTTCCATATGACACCCTGTTCACGAAGGATTGTTGAAATTTCAAATGTTAGAGAACATAGTCGACTCCTGAATGCTTTCAACAACACAAAACCTCGGCCCGAATATCAGTTTTCTGTGTTGTGTGTGCATAATTGTTTAGGGTTTTGAATTGCAAATAGCAAGAAGACGCAGTAGCTCTTTGTTGAGAAAAGAATTGGGCTGTCTATCCTTCCTGTTAGCGATCAAAAATGCACTGGCATTTTTGAAAGAATTATGCTTAAACTTGCAGGGCACTTTTCGATCCCTTCCCGAGCTCCAAATGAAGATTTGAAAGCACCATTATAAAGATGAGGACTTGTAGATTTCGATCGATTATTTAAGCATGCAAAATGGACTCCTCGTTACTGAGAAATTTGATTTTGAAAAATTTTGCACTTTCAACAGCGCAGAAGGCAAAATTTTAACTAGTTAGCTGTTGAAAGATGTGCCTTTCAACAGCTAAGAAGCAGATTTTCGGGTGAATTAGCTGTTGAAAGCCTGTCACGGCCAGAATAGCCAAACTTTCACCCAGATCAGGATTTTTTGGGTTTGAATGGTTTGAAACCTTCTTCAATAAGCTGGTTATGAATTATCAAATCAAAATCTAAAGGCCATTCTTGGAGATGAAAGTCAAAAGGGAATTTTTTGACTAGATTTGGTCATTTTCAAGGGCAAAATGATAGGGATCAAGTGACACATCACCCAATTCGAATTTTATCTTTGGAGGACC
>JASDQU010199816.1:8164-19272 GCA_032191745.1 Picea mariana
TGCCATCTATAATTATGGATATGGTTACATCAAAAGAGAACAACTCCTAAACAAGTTACTATAAATAGTAAACTCAATTTTGACCATCTTAAATGTAAAACAAAAAATCTTATACAATCATAGATCTTGATCAAAATTCAAATATGATGTTGTGATAAGTCATCAGGTGCGTCTGGAGACCATTTCGAGGCATTCTATGCGTTGTTGGGTAACTCTACCACCTTTGCATAGAAAACTGAAGCTAACGATGCGCAAGTGCTGCCTACAGTGTTTGTGTAGCGCATTGAGTTTTCTTGAAACTTGTGCAATATTCTGGTGGCAGCATCTTGCTGGAGAACTGTACTTACTTCAGAACCTGAATACCCATCACCTCTTGCTGACCTTTCTAACCATGTGTGCTTAAAGTACTGGCGTAGCGAGAGCTCGCTACGCAAGTGTTGTGCATGACAATTTCCTAGACAAAAATGCAACTACGGATTAGGAGGTGTTTTTAGGCTATCATCCTTCTCTGAATCACAGGTACAAGGAGTGAAAAATTCTTTTCATAACATATTTTAAATATGATAACATCCTCACTCCTCTCCATTATCATAGATTTTCACTTTATCATAGTGAACAAACTTTTAGAAAATACTCAAAACCTATGATGACCCCTTTCTCCAAAAAGGCCAAAATTGTGAGGACTCTTCATTCATATTTCTACTATCTCAACAAGAAGGTTCATCTTACCTTTTCCCTCCTCATCAATTTTCACTTGTAACCTCAAGGACATGTACAAACCCTTCAACCTTACCCTAAAAATAGAGATGCTAACATTTGGCTCCAATGGGGATAATATCCTTCTAGTGAGGTAGAAAAGAACAATAGACAATGTGCCTTATCCATTGGGCTGATCCAAAACCCTATCTGTAACCTGTTTCAATCCTCAACCAAGAAAACTACAAACTGTATTGTAAACTCATTGTTGAAAAGAAAATTTTGAACACTAAAAACTGATAACTACTGAAAACCACACTAAGAACCTCATGTTGAAAATCAATTGTCAAGGATGCTTGATCTTCAAGCTTATTGCACACAATCCTACTCTAATCTGCTGAGAAAAACTGTCAGATCAAGTGATACAATAATGCCAATGCAACCAATCCAGCAAAGGGCTATTCAACTTAAGGATGCATTCAACTTTTCGAGGCAGGTATAAAATTTTTGAAAAAGACAACTCAAACTTATGTTGAAACTGATATCCTTGATCCAAAAATACTGCAAGGTTTACCTTCCTTGATGATTCCAACCAAAATGAAAAAGGATCTTGAAGAACACAAAATGCTACCCTTTCTTGAAAATTAGCAAGAAGACAAGATTTCCCTCTATTGTTAATTATTGTTCCTTGTTCTTTTTCATTAGGCTCAAGATCAAAAGAATCGGCATATTCAAATGCAGTAGCCACATCATGTATATGAGGATTGTCCAAAAATGACCCTTTATATAATTCAATTGACATGCCATCTTGATTTTCAAAAGGATTGAGGATAACTTTCCCTTCATCATTACTCTTCTCAAACTCTAAACCATGATTGTTATAAGCGAGTAGCAGCTCTTCATTTAAATTAAACTTATTGTTCTCTTGGGTAGATGGCTTGAGAAAGGGTTGAAAATTTGCAATGCTCTGATTTTGAAAAAATTGCTCTTGAAAGTCAAAAAATGATTGTTCTGAAAACACATATGAATGACTAACCTCGTTTCTTTCTTGGTTACTTAAGATCTGATAATATTGTTGCACATCTACATCAATCCTATAAATAAGAACATGAATTTCTACATCAAGATGATGATCTATTTGATTTTCATCCAAAGGAGAAGCTACGTTTTGTTGGAAATCTTCATGAACATTTTCATAAAACTTTGAAGGAAAATGAGTTTCAGCAACAAGCTCTCGATTGGTTCCATCTTCAGTCGAGGGAGGAGTTATTGTTTTTTGTTGGGATAAATGTTCATAAAGAGCCTCTATGATTTCATCGTTCATACACTCTTCATCACCAAAAGTGTTTTCAAGGTATTGAATGAAGCCTTCACAAAATTCACAACAATCCTCAAACACCAAGAATGAAGGATCAGATTCTCCATAATACTTAAAGAATTTTATGTGGAAATCCTTAAGAGAGTATAAGCTACATGGTTTTAAACATCCATACCATACCAAAAGAAAAGGAGCAGGCCACAGAGGGTTTTTTTTTAGGCATCCTGACTATTAGAATGACGCTTCGGAATGGCTAGAAATGCAGTTATTGACGGAAATATCGCCATTGGACCGTTGATACCACGCCACAACGGATGGAATCATATTGATTGAGGCATTCCTACCCGTTGGAGGAATCTGTTACAACGTTGCTTATTTAACCCGCCGGATGTTGCGTCGGGACCACTTTTTCCAAACCGAGATATCGGAGCTAACAGAGAAGTGATTGCATATCACATTGTGTTGTCTAGACCTCGCCATTGATTCGATTACCTTGAGTGTCCATTCACCTACCCGAGTTATTTTAATACAAGTGTGAATGTCAGGAGAGAATAGCGCGCTAGAGAAGTCTGTGGAAGAGATTTTGATCGACTGCATGGCTGAGAAAGTCATGTCTGTAGGCATCCAGGCATCATCGACAAGCGGATTTCACGCATCCCCCTCAACTTCACGACGATCTAGCCGAACTGCTACTAAGAAAAGAAGCAAGCACCGCGACGATATGTCAAACGCAAAGCAGATCCCGTCGGTCTTGTCAGACTACATCCCTCTTTTGGCTGGTGCGGTTAGTTGTGACAGTGTCCCACATGACTTTGAGTACACGTTGATCACTACGTACCTCTCGAAGGGGATACGCGCAGTCAGACCACAGCTGGGACTGATCCCATCTCTCAATATCAACAATTTCAACCTTGGAGACCGAAATAACTATGCGATGCTTGCACCGCATAGGTACCTGACGAAGATGATTGGGAAGAAGCCTAATATAGTTCTCCAGTCATGTATTAAAGAGATCGTGAGATCAATGATCATGAATGTCATGAATATCCCCCACTTCGACAGACATGAGGAGGTTAACGCGTGCGTTAAACCCCTCCTGTCTTGCTACCATGGAGGCTATATCTAGTTAGATAGGCGTGCGACTATGGATCTGGCGTTGATCCACCTCATCACTATATTGAGCATGCAAGGACCGGACCCTCACCAGTTCTACCCAAGGAAGGTTGCAGATCAATCCCTGGCACAACGGATCAAGGAAGCATATCGCGATGTGGAGAAGGGGAAGCGAGGCTACAAGGTAGCCTTCATCCAGGATGGCACATTGCGCCTAGCTTGTCAGCTGATCGTTGGCAAGCTCGTCAGAAAGAACCGTCCGACATAGGTCATGGGATTCGTAGTCGACCTCGCAGGGAAGTGTGTTGAAGGGATGCAGATGAACTAGGCGAGCTACCTCGTCAAGGAGTTAGAGAAGGACTGTCGCAAAGCATAGGACCAAGGCTATGAATTTCACTTCAGTTGGTTGTTGATTATCATTCCATTTGTCACTCGGGAGATGTCGGAGGGAGAGACATTCCCTGAAGTCAAACCATCAGATCCATTGGTCACAAGGTTCACCACCTTGTGGTATACGAGCGATATAGCGAAGCAGTGGCAATCAAACGCGGTGTTCCACGCTTACTACCTACAGCTCATGCGAGCCATTGAAACATTCCCCCGAATGACCCCGAACACCTTACATACATACAGGCCGCTAGCCAAGTTTCACACAGACCGACACTTCATATACATCACTGCGCGCAGGGACGAAAGCAAGGAGGAGTTGCAATCCTACTACAAATTGATCAATGAATACATGGAGGAGATAACCAAGGAGTGGCCAGCTGAATTCCTTGTATCGGTCGAAGATGCAGAACTCTCCGACCCGAAATCATCGGAAGTCCTTTGGTCACTCGGACAGAGTATGATGGACAGAGCAGCACAAAGAAAAAGAAGAATAAGGAGGAAGTGCAGGACATAGACAGTGAGGAGAAGGACATCGCGTCAAAGGAAACTACACCTGACTCACCTGCAGGAGGAGGAGGCAACGAAGTAAACCAAGAGGAGGAAGGGGAAGAATACAAGCAAGAAAAGGGCGAAGTGACACTGCCAAAGGATCCCCTTATGGAGGCAGAGACATCAAATAAAAGGAAGGTTTCCCCAGAGAAACCCTCAGCGCAGAAGAAGACCTGATCCAATAAGCCTCAGTCGCAGAATGTGCTCACAATGGACGATATCCATCTCATCATCACAGTCATCGAGGATGCTTCAGAGGATATCCTACAGAGATAGGAAGTGAAGCAAGAAACACTGTATGATAGAATTAAGAAAGAGTTGAAAGACATCCAGCAAACTATCCAGTCGAGTTGCGCAATGTCTACTGCGCCATCTTCAGCAGAGAGTGTAGAATTGGGGGATGAGTCCACCCAATTACACATATTAGTAGATGCAACATAGAATCGACTTCATCGAGTCCAAGAAGAAAAGGAGCAGGCCGCAGAGGCCTTAAAGCAAGAAAAGGAGGAGGTCCTAGAGCAACTTCGGGTTGCACAGCAAGAGAAATATCACATTAGAGCAAAGTTCGAGGAGGACAGAGAGAAAATCCAGAAAGAGAAAGACCAGTTGCTCACGGAAAAGATTGGGGTTAGAGAGGTAGTGACTAGAGCACTTCGTTATGTGTCGATCTTGGCACAGATGGAATAAGAGACAGTCGAGAGCCAAGTGGGGAAGCTCGTTGAAGCCATTCATCAGCTTCAAGCAAGAGTAGCAGAGCTATAACTTCAAGCAGTGTTGAGCACTCCGCAAGAAGTGAGAGATCAAAGGGAAGAAACTGCCAAGAGCGCAGTAGAAAGAATCATGGCGTTGGCTTCATAATGTAAGAAACTAAGTGATCGAAATGCGCAAACCTATGAGCGCCTTGCAAAAGACCCGGAGCTGAGAACATTGGGGGCATAGCTCCAAGAGGTGAAGCAGCAAGTCGAGGCAGCTCAAGCTAAGCTCGAGGCCTTCGAAGCAGTGTTACCCAGATTAGAGTGACTCGGGACGAGTCACAGGTGAGTTTTGGGGGATTTTTGGCCCTCGACCAAGTTTTGAGGAAACATTGGTCGTGTTTGACCATTTTTAGGACTTCGACAGGTTGGTCAAAGATGGAGCACCCAGGCGAAGCAGAGATCGCGGGATCTCACCCATTTTGCGGGTTTTTTGGGATTTTAGGGTTTATGTAACGGGTATGGGATGTTGGTCCATGGGTTTTACCCATGTTTAGGCCCTTTTTGTAATGTATAAATAAGTAGCTAAGTGATGTAAGAGGTGTGTGATCTATGTGATTGTAGATTTATGATCGGCTTTGTGCAAGAACCTATGAAGGTTGCTAAGTGTGAATAGTTGTGAATGCTTTGTGCACACTGTATGTTGAGACTTGCAGAGCTAAGTGCAAGTGATTGTAAGAAGGATCTATGCTTGAGAGGAGTTGACCTTGTGCCTTGACCTAACTCGAGGAAGGAGGATCTGGTGAGGTGCGCGTAGATATCCTTTCCTTTGTGGAGTTAGCTCTATGGCTTTGTGCACAGAAGCAGAAGAATGTAGAAAGCTTGGAGACTAATAATAAGAGAAGAATATTGGTGGATGTAGCCCCACACTAGGGTGAACCACGTATATCCTGTGTTGATGTGATTTGTGCCAAGTTGTTCATTTTATTTATGTATCTATTTGCTTAGTGCATTGTTCTTGATGTATGATAGATAGATCTATGAATGTTTAGTGCTTTATGATGTTAATGAATGCTAGATAGTCTTTGATGCTATGTGCTAAATGATTATATGTTCTTAATCTTGATTACTACTACTTTTATGTGTAATAAGGGTTAATCTGTGGTGTGAATAAGAATCATAACTTAATGCATGTTATTGGATAAGTGCTTTGTTAAGTGTTGTAATAACATATTTGTGTCCCAGCTAGGTTGTAGACACCTGAGTCTTGCAACCCCCCCTGCCTCTACCTCGGGTGAGACTTCATCTGCTTCGCAGGTGTTGCCAAAAGGGTCGATAGTTAGGTTTTTTTTGGTGCGTTGTTGAAGAGTTGAATCCTGGGTCTACCCATGTGCCAACAACAAGGTTGACTATCATTTCCAGAATGGGTTACTCTACAAGATTTGTGTCCTTAAAGGAGAATGGCTGTAACTTATCAGAGAGGCTCACATCTCCAAGGTTGCAGGACATTTTGGTTGTGGGAATATAGTTTCCAACTTACAAAAGTGTGTGTATTGTCCCAAAATGAAAAAATATGTAGCATGGTGTTCTTTCTTTTCCAAATCTGCAACAGTAAGCACTGCTTTGACAGTAATCTTGATTAGCATGTGTTTTCATTGATTCACAATCTTTAGAAGAGAGAGTAGTCATGCATTTTGTTGTTTGTAATGCACACATCCAGATGGCATCACCTGCAATAAACTTTTTAATGCATACATTAATGAAACACTCAAAACCTTCAAAGTAGGGCTCACATCATAGTTTCAGCTTTGCATGCAAATGAAGTAATCTCTACAGCTGTGGCTTATAAGAACATTCTTGGACTAAGAAGAGAGGACACAACGCCATAAAAGAAACACTAGGTTGAGGATACAACAACTACTGCTTCATTCAAAAGCCTGACAAGCAATAAACAACTAACATTAAGCTTTGACTATAGAATAGGTCTAATAACCAAACATGGACAAATGGATAATGAGTTCAAGGCCACTTTCATCTGAATAATGCCAAGCACTCTACTCAAATCAACTAGTGAGAGTTTGTTGTATAACTTTCATTGCTTATAGTGCACACACTCAGATGGCATGAGCTCATATAATCTCTGGATTTGAACTCTGTAAGATAGAGGCTCGGATCATCCATTTCAACTTTCTCTGGCTTTGGAATTTCCATGTTGACTATTATAGAAATAGTACACTTATCAGGTGGATGATAAAGTACTCTAAAAGCTTGCAATAGCTTCATATTGTTCCTGAGGTTTATCTTTTCAATCAGCTCCAGTAGATTGTTTGTGCCTTGTAGCTTGCCCTGAACCACTCCTCCTCGTAGCCATATACCTTCGTACTTGTCAACAAATGCTACGTTTCTCCATTGGACAGCTACACACACATTTTTTGCCTGCAAATCGGGCGTTTTGGCAATTGTCTATTTGCATTCAGATATCAAATCCCCCATGCATCAGATGATTTAGATCCTTTGGCTTTGTAGCTTGGCCCACCTGTTGCACTTCCAATGAAGGTATTTCCATTTGCCCGATCTGTAATTGCATGTCCAGAGTCCCATGAAAACACTGGTGAAACTTCTGATCCATATGCTACAGGAGGCTAAAAATAGGTTGAAGAAGTGAGGGGTTGTCGATAGATAGGACCAGGATAATATGGTTGATGAGCAAGGAGACTATCAGCCCCAACCATAGCACCAAGAAAGTAAGTCTTATAAAGATTGTAAGTTGGCTGAGGGTAACCATAACCCGACATATAGTATACCACGAATCCATTTTCAGCTTGGATTCCTGTATAAGGGATCTCCATTCCATCTATTCCAATAAACCCACCTTGCTCGTTCCATTCATATTTGAAACATATGATTTTCCAGGCTACCAACAACGAATTCCTTTGACTGTATCCTTTAAAACTGCAAGGTCTTGGTGACAACAAATCTGCCTTTCTATTCGATGCGCAAAACTTCGAACACCTGTAACTTCATTTGGAATCTTCATTTTGGCTTCCCCTTCGTGGCTCTCTCTCGTATTCTCCATCATGGCCCAATGATTTTAACCTATCAAAAATTCTAGAAACGCAGCCATGCCTACCACAGGACATTTGCGCACACGTTCTCTATCTGCTATGCGAACTTTCACACACATGGCGAACGAGAATTAGCTAGAACTTGATTTTTGGAAGCTTGGCGATATCCAGTTGGCAGGTTTGTTGTATATTATGAGCCTGTGGTTCGACCTGTGACATAGCTTGTGGCTTGAGATGTCAATTTGATACATAGATTATCCGATGAGAGAAGTGTGGTGGAAGAGTTCGGCGCTTGCACTCGGCGTGTTGACATGTGACTAGATTTGTGAAATATAGAGCTTGGGGCTGAGGCTTTATGTGTTTACCCCTGACTTAGCTTGACACGTGGCTTGTGGACATGGACTCATAACTTGGCTTGGCTTAGTCTTAGGATTAGAACTAGGATACTTGGTTTCACACACCACCAGTTTTTGAATAAATTTACAACAAAAATGTATATTTTGTTAAAAAATAATAAAACCATAATAGCTAGGGTTACAAGCTAAATAACATTTATTGTATCTTTTGGAATGCAGGTCAGAAGATAACCTTGGACAAAGCGATCAACGAGAGCTTGATGAAGTGTTGGGAAGTTATGACCTTGCCCAAAAATTTATGAAATGAGCGTATTAAGTAAAAGTGGAGAAAACACTCTAAAAATACCAGTGTATTTTTTAGCGCTAACACATGGTATATTAGAGGACGTATATGTTGTTGTACCAGCAAGCCTAGTAACACGAAGCAAGGTCTATACCATCCCTTAACTGTACCCATTTGACCTTGGGAAAGAATTTCCATGGAATTTGTGGAAGTTTTACCAATAACCAGGAAGGGATGTGACTATCTATTTGTGGTAATTGATAGTTTAGGCAAGATTTGCATTTTCATGCCTTGTAAAAATACCATCAAAGGACAAGAAGCAACAAACATGTTCTTTGAATAGTTATGGGTGTGCTTTGGGATACCAAAGAGCATCATCTTAGATAGGGATACCAAGATTCTCAATACATTTTGGATTACACTGTGGGAGAATATGGACACTAAGTTGAAGAGATCTACAACATTCCATCCACATACAGATGGGTAGACAGAAGTAGTCAAAAGGACTTTGGTGCAGCTTTTGAGGGGTTATAATTAGAAGCATTTGAAGACCTAGGATGAAAATATGATCTACATACAACATTCTTATAATAGAGTAGTCCACACTTCTACTCATAAGTCACCTTTTGAAACTTGATTTGGATATGTGCCACCTTCACCATTGGATGTTGTATATGGACAACAAGGAGGAGTGAGGGAGGACCTTACAGGAGATGCAATGAGAGTAGAAAAATATGTTGATAAGATTAGGAAAATCTATTTGCAAGTACAAGAGATGTTAAATAAGTCACAAGAAAAACACAAGGTTGGACATGATGATCAACACATAGCCAAGAAGTCATTCAAAGTGGGAGACAGAGTTTGGTTACAGTTGAACAAGGAAAGACTATAGGATCCTAGTAAGAAGATCAAGGATCTGCGATATGGACCTTTCGACATATTATAGAAGGTGAGAGATAATGCCTTCAGACTTAGTCTACCTCCACACATGTGTATTTACTTAGTAGTGAATGTGGAAAATTTTAAACTCTACAAGCCTTCCATGTTGGATCAAGAGGAGGAGCATGTCCTAACTTCCATAGAAGACTTTGCACCATATGCTTAGTCAGAGTTGGTAGAGAACACAGTTTTGCAGAAGCAGTCCAAAACTACAAGACAGGGGCAGGATGACCTTTGGTAGATTGGGTTTAAAGGACCACTTCCAGGAAAAGCAAAGTGGTACTCCAGGGAGAAGGTAGAGGAAAATTTTCCTCACCTAATTTAGTAAGGATTTTGGGGACCAAAATCCTCCCTAAATGGGGAGGTATGATCTGGATTGGATCATTAAATTATTTTTCATCTATCTCAATGCTTTCAAAGTGTGAAAAAAATGGAGGAACCAGCTTGCAGGGTCATTTTAATGGCAGGTCCTCGTTTGGTAAATTGGGGTTTGAAACCTTTCAAATCCCTTTTGAGGCATCAAACGGTATTTTGGGGGGTCAAAATTTTTGAATATTTTATTGAGACCCCTTGACGTTATTTGACACGTCGATACCTTTCCAATGATGCAAAAATCGCATCAAGCAGAGCTCGTATGCAAAATTTATGCCTCCCGCAAGTTGACCTACCGTGTTGACCACCATGGTATGAGTGGATGCCACATTAGCCCCCATTACTCACACATGTGTGTCTAGCCACATATGGAATTCCAAGAATATTCTAGAAGGTCCAAAAATATATCACAATTGAGGGTTGAGAAAGTAAAAACCCTACCCTTAGATGGCTATCGGACAATGTTAAATATCGAGTTGCTAGGAGGAGAAGGGGTTCCATTCTTTAGCATTGTATTTGTTCCATAGTTCAGCAGAGCACCTGGGAGTGATATTTTTAGAGCATAACAAAGGAGGAGAGATTATGTAGTAGCCATACAGGCCACAGTTTCAAAGGAAACTCCATAGAGAGTGCATCTTTCTTTGTACTTCTATTTGAAGAAAAGAGAGCAGAGCAACCTCACCTTCTAGCTGGGTTTTCTCCCATATTGGGTTTCCCATGTTATATCTTTTGTATATTTGTGGATGGCATGTGAATATTTATTTATGTTGTCCATTTTTCGCATTTCAGTTATTTCATACTTTAAGCAGAAAATAATAATTAAAGAATCTAAGATCTAAAGGAAATTAACCTTCACAGTAAAGATTTAAGTGTTTTATTAGATATGTTGTGATGAACTATCCAATGGAATATACACGACAGTTTACATATTAGTTATAGATAGTACAAAGCAAAATTTAAAGTAATTATGGAACACTTGAAACAATTTTAAAATAAATTGATGAATAAAAGATTTGGCATATTAATCGTATCCATAACATTCTAAATATGATCGAATTAGAATAGACTTGCTTTTTTAAACTCGTGAGTAGGACATTATCAAATTATCCAATATCATCTAATTAATTTTAAGCTAAACAATAGGTCACTTCATGAAGGGCAAAGCCATGTCGGGAGTGGGCGAGACGAGACGGAACTCAAAGCGGCTAGGGACCAAACCCTAGCCGCCCAAGCTCTGTTTTTCGTTGCAGGGGCGCGGATTCTCGGCGGATGCAGCAGATCAGGGTTCAGATCGGCACCTGCCTACGACTCTGCATGCGTTTCGGTGATAGCTCG
>JASDQU010199818.1:0-19252 GCA_032191745.1 Picea mariana
AAATGCATACTAATGCATACTAAAGAAACACACTTTTACCTAACGACATATTAGACCAAGTAGATCTTAACTAAGTCCTAAGTGTCTAAATATCCTAACAAGAAGAGAGGGCGCACCAACTGGGGTTTGTGCCCTTGTTGGTTTCTTCTTTGTGGGAATGAAGTGAGTGCACCCTCTTCCATGGTTGCACTGGGCTTCTCCCACTAATCCCTGGAGGTCACTTTGAGATCGCCAAAACCTCTTGGCCAATATTAGATCACCCTAGTCTGGATCTCCATTTGATTGGTCACCCAAACTAATGGTGCGCCCCTATTCAGATTTGCGCCCCTGAGGAGAGTTTTTTGTCAGAAGCCGAGCTATGTCTTGCGTGGTCACCTTCTTATGTAGATCGACTTCTTGGGTAGATCAATTGGTATCAAAGCTTCAACATCCATGGAAAAGCTTTCGATCTTGAAGATTGAGCCAAATGTTTTCGAGGGTTTTCACGAAATAATCCAGAGTTTCCCCATTCCAGGGTTTCCATTTTATTCAATAATATTCATAGATATCTTAAGCCCCAATGGGGACAACATCTCCATTTCCATAGAGAGGAACTCCACAAATCTAAAACAATACAGATCTCTCCCTGTAGACCAGTTCAATCTCCATTGCCTGAGGGTTTTGAGTCCTCTTTTCTCAAAACATAGTCCTCTATTCAGCATTGCAACCTAGGGGCACATTTTTTCTTCAGTCGATCTCCTAATGCCTCCATGCAAAGATCCTTTGGAATTCGACTTAGATTTCAACACATCAAATCCCGTCCAAGATCTTGCTTTCGTCCTCAATGAGCTTCTCAGAATGCAACAACAAAACAATCTAGATCAATTCCGGTTAAACAATCGAATCCAACTACCCAAGTTTGCTGGGAAAGTCAATGGTAAAATGGTGAATTTGTGGATCCGTAGCTTATCCACCTATTTCAATACATGTCCAAGCCTTACCAAGGAAAGAAAACTCCATATTTCCGCCTTGCAATTAGAAGGACTTGCACAAACTTGGTGGGATAAAAAAAAAGAGAAGACCACATTTGTGATAGAGATTGGGGATAATCTAGAATCCTCTACTTCGCAACCCATCAAAACCTGGGCTTGAATTTTCGAAGATTTGAGAAATCGCTTCTACCCTCCTAGGTATGTGCAATCCTTATGGATCAAATGGCACCAACTTCTACAACTCCGTTCACAAGGAGTGCAAGGCTACATAGACTTCTTCTGCAATATGGGCCTCTTAGTTCTTGTTCCAGATCTAGAAGAGGTACTCATATTAAAATTTGTGGTTTGTTTATTTATTCAATTCCATCGAGAAGTAGATCTATTTGAAAATCCAACTTTAGATAAAACATTTTAGGGATCTTTGGCTATAGAAAGGAAAGTGGCTCCCAGAGGTCGTATTCCTCAGTCCCACCCTTACACCAACCCCCCAGCCTCTCAACCATCTATCTCCCATCCCTCAGCCCGCTTTCCACCTCCTCAAACTCAAAACCCCACACCTAATACAACTACAAGGACACGCTAGTGCTCATTCCAAAAAACAACTTCACACAATTCATTAGATTGTTGAATCCTCCAAAATCTAAAAAACAACAAAATTCTACTCACTGAGCTCATTTTGCCTTCCCAAGTAGAAGATATTGAAGAAGTTCCTCTGGACAATCCCACAGAGGTAGATCCCTCATTGATTCTAATGACCAAGGAAGATTCAAACGCATCCACCCAACCCCTCTTCACCCATAACTGCCAAATCAAAAACGCCTTTGCTTCACTGATTATGGACAATGGAAGCCAAAAAAATTTGGTGTCTCAAGCCCTTGTCAACCGACTTACTCTTGTCACCACTCCACATCTGCAAACCTATCAACTTGGATGGGTCCAAAAGGATGGCCCTCACCTCCTAGTTTCCAAGTGTTGTCTGGTCAATTTCTCCATAGGCCAATTCAAATATACTGTCCTCTGTGATGTCTCCCCCTTGGATTGTGTGGACCATTTGCTCGGTATCCCATACCAAACCCAAATAAATTCTATCTATCTAGCCAAATCCTTCCAGCACCAAATTACCAAAGAAAGCCACACTTATATCTTAACTGGAGCAAAACCCATACCCCCTTCTACCAAAGAACAAATCCCACATGTACACTTAAACCAATGTGTCTCTCTTTGTTTGGTGCGCCCAATAACACCAAACAATAAAACACACCCTATTCCTAAAAATATGAATCCCCTCCTCCATGAGTTCGCAATGGTATTTCAACCTCTGGAGGGACTTGCCCCATCTCTCCACGTTGACCATTCCATCCATCTCATCCTCAGATCTTCCTTACCTAATGCCCCTACTAACCGATTGGCCCAATAGAAATAGAGGAAATGGAAAGACAACTGACCGACCTTATCAACTTTGGCCACATTCAATCTTCATCTTCTCCCTGTGCTTCTGCTGCCTTTGTCATCCGTAAACAAGATACCTCAAAAATGTGCCTTGTCACTGATTACCGATCCTTTAACAAAGCTACAATAAAAAAATTGTTACTCCCTTCCCCGAATTAAGGACCTACTCGACACCCTCCAAGGAGCTAAGTGGTTTACTAAATTGGATTTGACAGCTGGCTACCATCAAGTTCAAATGAACCCAGAGGATGTTCAGAAAACAATGTTCAAGACCAAATTTGGTCTTTTTGAGTGGAAAGTCATGCCTTTCGGTCTCACCAACGCCCCAACCACTTTCATGAGGCTCATCAATGACATCTTCATAGCACATTTGGGTCGATTTTTGGTCATCTACTTAGATGACATTCTCATCTTCAGTCAGACATGGGACACTCACATGCAACATGTCTGAAAAGTTCTCCAAATTCTTCAAGAACACAAGTTTCAATTCAAAGAGAAGAAATCAAATTTTGGTCAGAGTTCAGTCCCCTATCTCATCTTTGTGATCATCTCAGAGGGTATTCAATCAGATCCACCTTGCATCCAAGCATTGAAACAATGGCCTCTACCTTCTTCAGCTAAGGAGTTGAAAATATTTTTGGGTGGCATCAATTTCTATCGTAAGTTCATTCCCTCTTTTTCAAATCTTTCTCAACCTTTGAATAAAATCTCAAATACTTCTTTTACATTCAACCGGACCAAAGAACAAACTACTCAATTTACTCGGCTCAAAGATGCTCTCTGCTCATCCCTTGTTTTGCATTTGTCAGACCCATCACAACCCTTTGATATTGAGTCTGACGCCTCACAATATGCTATTAGTGTCATACTTAAACAGGGAGGACAACCCATTTCTTACCACTTTGAAACCATATCCAAGGAAAAAAAAAATTATAGTACCTATGACAAGGAATTTTATAGTCTGGCACAAGCACTCAAACAATGGAGGCATTATTTGTTGGGTGAAGAAACCATTCTGCATACCGACCACCACCCTTTGATTTTCATCAACTCTCAATCAAAGATTCAGAAACAAGGGCACCTTAAATGGGCCTCCTACATTCAACAATTTCACTTAGTCATCAGATACATGAAAGACACTTCTAATAAAATGGTTGGTTTGCTAACTCAACCTCCCACTCCATTTCTTTCCATTCTGTAAGTACTTTGTGCTACTTATGACACATGGAAATAATAATATGCGACTGACACCTACTTTCGAGAGATTTTGGAAGATTTTCAAAGCCCCACAGTGATCAATCAAAGCCCCTTCCTAAGCTACACTATTTGGGATGGGTGGCTATATATGTTGAATTTTCTATGTGTTCCACACTTAGAAGACCGCCTCTTTCTCATCAAGGAAGCACATGCTTCAGCCTATAGGGGCCACTTCAGGACCACAAAGACCACCCAACATCTACAACGCCATTTTCATTGGCCTTCCATGTATCCTCAATTTGAAAAATTTATCAGAGCTTGTTCCTAATGCTCACAATCCAAGCCATCCAACCAGAAGCATGGGTTGTATCAACCACTGTCGCTTCCTTCTCAGCCTTGGGAGTCAATCTCAATGGACTTCCTAAGTGGACTTCCAACAACCCAAAAGAAGCACGATGTAATCTAGGAAGTGGTATGCCACTTTAGCAAAATGGCACTTTTTATCCCATGCACAAAGACTTCTACAACAACACAAACAACGAAATTCTTTTTCTGTCATGTCTGGCCCCATTTTGGCCTCCCAAGCAGTATCATCTCAGACATAGATTCTCTCTTCCTCGGTACTTTTTGGAGGACCATATGGGCACTATTGGGGTGCCACCTAAAGTTTTCTACTGCATTCCATCCTCAAATGGATGGCCAAATAGAGGTTGTCAACTGAGTCTTGGTGCATGCTCTCTGAACTCACTTTGGGTGCATCAAACAATTGGACAATTACTTACACATTCTCCAACATAGCTACAACAAGGAAACACATTCTTCTACAGGATTTTCACCTTTTAAATTCTGATTGGGCTTCCAACCAACATCTCTAGCTAAGCTTCCACTCACTTGGGATCCTCAAGGTACCTTCCATTGATAGCAGGAACAACTATCAGCTCAATAATTTCTCCAACAAATTACACAATGCCACAGTGCAGTCACATCAGCACTCAAAGCAACCCAAGATCATGCTAAGAAGCACCATGACAAACAAACAACCTTGATGGCCTTTGAACCAAGGGATAAAGTCTGGTTACACTTGGATAGGAAGCCCTTCAAAGGCCACCATCACAAGCTTCTACCAATCAGATATGGTCCGTATACAATACCGGACAAGATTGGTGAAAATGCATATAGGTTGGATCTTCCACCACAACTGGGAATCCACAATGTCATTAATGTAAATAACTTAAAGTTGTTTGACCCTTCCCTCTTGGAAGAACCAGTCACCATCACTCATCCAGTGGACAATATTCCTAATTTCCAAATCCCATTGGCCAAAGACACTATACTGGACACTCGAAGTCACTCTACAAGACACTAGACTTACACTTCATATCTGGTAGCCCACCAAGCTCAAACTCCAACACAGGCAAAGTGGATCACAACTGATGTATTGCACAACAAGCTTTCACATATTCTCATGGAAGATGGGATGCTTCCAGATCTAAATAGGGAGGAATTGGGCCAAGGAGGCCACCTAGGGGAACTCCCACCTAGGGAACAAAAGTCAATCACCTAGGGAACACAAGTCAATCACCTAGGCGCAACACTTCTTCAACTTTTTATGATGAATTAAATATATGTAAAATAAATGGTTCCCTTGGTATATAAGGTGAACCAGGAGTAAAATAAATCATGCTTACCTTTTCTTCTAAAGCTATGTGTCTTGGTTGTTTTCTTTTCTGAGTTTGGCTTTTACATTCACGACAATTTCATTTTTAGGGTTTCTGAAGAACAACCAATGTGCCTTCCTTCATGGCTTCCTCCTGGTGACTCTGTTTTCCATGATTCCACCTCTGAGAGTAAGATTATCTCATTATCTAGCCACTCTCTCAGGGATAAAATCATTTCCTTTGAGTTTTCTGAGGCAGAAGGGAGGGCACACCACCTAGGGTTTGTGCTCTTGCTGGTTTCTTCTTTTTGGGAATGAAGTGAGTGTGCCCTCTTCCATGGATGCACTAGGATTCTCCAACTAATCCCCAGAGATCACTTTGTGTTACACATTTTTTTCATCATCCCTATGACTGTTAATGATGTAAACCTATCTGTTACCTTTGGAGGGGTTGGTGGCCTGAGTTCCTGAAGAAGGAAGGGACAAGAACTTTTCCTCAGAAAAGAAGTTGCATTTTCCTTTGTAAAAATCCTATAAAAAAGGAAGTTCACAGGCTGCATTATAGCTAGGGTGCGAGAATGCCTGATTCTCATCGGATGCATCATGGTTAGGTCATGAGGAGTTTGCAGTCTTCTCTATAGGTAGGGTGCGAGAATGCTTACACGTGGGAAAAACGAGCATTTTATCGAATCTTCTAGAAGGAGAAACTTCCATGGTGAGGTGGAATCCAAATGGTTTGGATCTTACTCTCTTTCATGATTTAGTGGGATCATCCTAACCTCCTCACCTTATCCTCTTCATCTTATAAAAGTAGATGAGATCTCATGGAAAAGGGATAAGTTGGATTTGGCTTGGAATTATTAGCTTGGGTGGAGTGTCTTTGAGTTTCTCCTTTGTCAAGATAGATTGTGAATATTATAAGATCTGTGCTCTCAGAATTCTTGGAATGGAAGTGTGTGGGAAACAAAGGACAGTTGGAAGGAATCTTACGACATCAAGGCCACGGCTGTAATCTCTCTTTCACATTTAATATGATATAGTAATATGATTCTTTCCTTTAAAGCTTGTCGTGTTTTATTGTATGATTCCTTGATCACATACATAGGTTTATATTGAGTTTATGCTATTACTATCACTTTGGTTGGTTGCATTCTTTTGTAGGATCATCATTGTATGAGTGTTGGAATGGACCTACGATGGTGATAGCGATAGGAAGAGACATTTAGACGGTATGTCACCTATCCCTCTTTAGTTAGTAAATTCAATATTTAAAACTTAAGGAAAGTGTCATGTTCTGTTGTGTTTTTTTCTAGATCTAGGTGGATCTAGGGAGATCAGTTAGTGTCCTCACCTACCGATTTATCCAATAACACTCTAACATATCCAAAACTGCTTGGCTAGTCTCAGATCACCTCGGTCTGAATCCCCATTTTCTTGGTCACCCAAACTAATGGTGCACCTTTGTTCAGATTTGCGCCCTTGAGGAGTGTTTTTGGTCAGAAGCCGAGCTATGGCTTGTGTGGTCACCTTCTCCTGCAAATCACCTTCTTGGGCAGATCAGGGGGCAGGGGAGAGAGGTGGGGGTAGAGAATATTTCATGTTAACACGAATGTGTGTCTGTTCCTATTAATAACAACACGTGCGCTTTAGGAACGCATGCACATTCCTAAAACACGGATGCATTATTTTTATTTCAATTTGTTTTAGGAACGTTCATGCATTCTTGTACTTTTGTTCCTCAGGAATGCATGCACATTGTTGAGAACAACAAGTGTTCTTGGGAATGTGCTTATGTGGCTTACTGAGTGGAGTTTTGGGGTTTACCAAATCAGTCACAATAGGAACACATGTGTGTTCCTAGAAACATGTACTCATTCTTGTGAGTGCGTGTTTCTGCTCACCCCATTTTTACTTTATTGTCTACCAACTTTGTGCACTCACACTTGACAATAGATCATTATCGATCCTTTCAATGATCGACAATCGATCTCTCTCTCTCTTCTTCGCAAGAGAGTTCGATCATGGATCATTATTTAATTGGAATGTGGTCTCAAGGTCGATAATGATTGGATTTCATCTAGTCATTGTTCTCCATGTTGCTCAGACCTACAAAAAATACTCTCAACTCACAATCTATCCTCACACACACACAGACACAAACACGTAGGTTTACACACATACATTCATAATTTACACATGGATACGCATTACTATGAAATCTCCATTAATTTGAGCTCAAATACAATACAAAGGCCTCGTCGGGCCTGGCTTGATATTACATCTTGTTGGACTCTCTTTTCTCATAATGCCCGTAGTCTTACATTTAAATGACACAATACAATATGTATTGCATCGCTGAAAGGATCCGATCAAATCCCTAAGTTCGCTCACATCCATAGTAATTGGAGTATCAGTAACAAACAATGAACAAACTCAATCGAATATGAGTAAATCTCGTTCTCTCGGCCACACTGTTTCTTCTCGAAGGTTTATGAATTTCCACTTTAACTTGGGGCTGGTTTTCTCCTACATCACACCAACGTAATATTTGTCTAAAATTTTGAAACTTTGATCTCATGTAGTATGGATCAAAATTAAATTTATAATCGTGCTTTTCAATGGCTTAAATATTATATGGTTAATATCCATTACATTGAAATACATATTTTAATTAATCTATTTTTTCCTTGGCTATGGTAATGGATCAAACTCTATGACAACTACCTAATATTTGTAAAATGGTTTTGAACTTTAATATCTTTCAATAGGTATGGAAATTAAATTCACAATCTCACTTTGAAATGACTTAGATTTTATGTGAGGAAAGCATAAATGACCATTTATGTGGATACGGGAATATTATTATTTTGAAATAAATTTTTTAACATAAAAATATATTATTGTTATATTATAACTTGCAATAACTATAATCTAAAGAAATTATACTTTTGAAAATTAAGAATATTTATTTAAAAAAAAAATCTTTATTTAAGAATATGTGTTTGACCTTAAAATTAAATTATTATTATAAATATTCTCAAAATTGATATTTAAAAATAAATTTTATTACAATTATATTTTAGTGTAAGACAATAAAACCTACTAAACATGACATTGACATTAAATTCACTTACAAACTTAAAATCTGAAAATAAATATATATCATTATAACAAAATTTTGTAATCTATATACACATATTTAATAAAATATTAAATTTGAAACTCCAAAATAAATGTATATCATTATAATAATTTACAACAATACATATCTAATAATAAAAAGTTAAAAATCATTATTTTAAAAATATTTTAAAAATTGAAAATTCATTTTAAGTTCTCATATTCAATATTTTAAAATAACATCCTAACACATATACATAAACCATGCACCAAAATAATTACATAACATACATTAAATATTTGACAAAAGGCATGAGACTTAGACAATCATTCTTAAAATGAAACCACACATATGTAAGTCATGCACATCATCAAATTTAGTATCTAAAATTACATTTTAGGTTGATCTAAATTATATAAAATAATAATAATAAGAATAATGTCATAAGATATAAAATAGATTAAATAATGTTATAAAGTACTACATTAAAATAGTTTGGGAATTTAGTATATGTGAGATAAAGATTATTATTTTTTAAAAATAAATAACATATAGAAAATGAAAAGTTATTTATATTGTGAGAATTATATATATATATATATATATATATATATATATATATATATATATATATATAATATGTCATTATAATAGTGAGTGCACCCTCTTCGATGGTTGCATTAGGCCTCTCCCACTAATCCTCGGAGGTCACTCTGAGATCGCTAAAACCTCTTGGCCAATCTCCGATCACCCTAGTCTGAATCTCCATTTAATTGGTCACCCAAACTAATGGTGCGCCCCTGTTTAGATTTGCGCCCCTGAGGAGAGTTTTTTGTCAGAAGCCGGGCTATGTCTTGTGTGGTCACCTTCTTCTGTAGATCGACTTCTTGGGCAGATCAATTGGTATCAAAGCCTCAACATCCATGGAAAAGCTTCTGATCTTGAAGATTGAGCCAAATTTTTTCGAGGGTTTTCATGAAATCATCCAGAGTTTCCCCATTCTAGGGTCTCCATTTTATGCAAGAATATTCATGGATCTCTTAAGCCCCAAGGGGCCCCACATCTCCATTGCCATAGAAAGGAGCTCCACAAATCTAAAACAATACAGATCTCTCCCTGTAGACCAAGTCAAGCTCCATTTCCTGAGGGTTTTGTGTCCTCTGTTCTCAAAACAGAGTCCTCTATTTAGCATTGCAACCTAGGGGCACATTTTCTCTTCAGCCGATCTCACAATGCCTCCATGCAAATATACTTTGTAATTCGACTTAGATTCCAACACATCAAATCTCGTCCAAGATCTTGCCTCTGTCCTCAATGAGCTTCTCAGAATGCAACAACAAAACAATCCAGATCAATTCTGGTTGGACAATCGAATCCAACTACTCAATTTTGCTGGGAAAATGAATGGTGAAATGGTGGATTCTTGGATCCGTAGCCTATCAACCTATTTCAATACATGTCGAGGCCTTACCGAGGGAAGAAAACTCCATATTGTCACCTTACAATTAGAAGGACTAGCACAAAATTGGTGGGATAAAAAGAAACAGAAGACCACATTTGTGATAGAGATTGGGGATAATATAGAATCCTTTACTTCGAAACCCATCAAAACCTGGGATCGACTTTTCGAAGCTTTGAGAAATCGCTTCTACCCACCTAGGTATGTGCAATCCTTATGGATCAACTGGCACCAACTTCGACAACTCCGTTCACAAGGAGTGCAAGGCTACATAGAATTCTTCTGCAATATGTGCCTCTTAATTCATGTTCCAGATCTGGAAGAGGTACTCATATTAAAATTTGTGGTTGGTTTATTAATTCAATTCTATTGAGAAGTAGAGCTGTTTGAAAATCCAACTTTAGATAAAACATTTTAGGGATCTTTGGCTATATAAAGGAAAGTCGCTCCTAGAGGTCGTATTCCTTAGTCCTTCCCTTACACCAACCCCCCCGGCTCTCAACCATCTATCTCCCATCCCTCAGCGCGCTTTCCACCTCCTCAGACTCAAAACCCCACACCTAATACAACTACAACGACACCCTAGTACTCATTCCAAAAAACTACTTCACACAATTCATTAGATTGTTGAATCCTCCAAAATCTAAAAACCAACAAAATTCTACTCACCGAGCTCATTGTGCCTTCCCAAGTAGAAGATACTAAAGAAGTTCCTTTGGAAAATCCCACAGAGGTAGATCCCTCATTGATTCTAATGACCTAGGAAGATTCGAACGCATCCACCCAACCCCTCTTCACCCATATCTGCCAAATCAGAAACACCTTGGCTTTACTGATTATGGACAATGGAAGCCAAAAAAATTTGGTTCCTAAAGCCCTTGTCAACCGACTTACTCTTGTCACCACTCCACATTCACAAACCTATCAACTTGGATGGGTCCAAAAGGATGGCCCTCGCCTCCTAGTTTCCAAGCGTTGTCTGGTCAGTTTCGTCATAGGACAATTCAAAGATACTGTCCTCTATGATGTCTCCCCCTTGGATTGTGTGGACTTGCTGCTCAGTCTCCCATACCAAGCCCAAAGAAATGCTATCTATCTAGCCAAATCCCTCCATCACAAAATTACCAAAGAAGGCCACACTTATATCTTAACTGCAGCAAAACCCAGACCCCCTTCTACCAAAGAACAAATCCCACATGTACACTTAAACCAATGTGTCTCTCTTTGTTTGGTGCACCCAATAACACCAAACAATACAACACACCCTGTTCCTGAAACTATGAATCCCCTCCACCATGAGTTCGCAAAGGTGTTTCAACCTCTGGAGGGACTTCCCCCATCTTGCCACGTTAACCATTCCATCCATCTCATCCTCGGATCTGCCTTACCTAATGCCCCTAATGACTGATTGGCCCCAATAGAAACAGAGGAAATGTAAAGAAAACTGACTGAACTTATCAACTTGGGCCACATCTAACCTTCAACTTCTCCCTATGCTTCTGCCGCCTTTCTCATCCCTAAACGAGATACCTCAGAAATGTGCCTTGTCACTGATTACCGATCCTTTAACAAAGACACAATAAAAAAAACTGTTACTCCCTTCCCCGAATTGAGGAACTACTCGACACCCTCGAAGGAGCTAAGTGGTTTACTAAATTGGATTTGACACATCAAGTTTGAATGAACCCAGAGAATGTTTGGAAAATAATGTTCAAGACCAAATTTGGTATTTTTGAGTGGAAAGTCATGCCTTTCGGTCTCACCAATGCCCCAACCACTTTCATGAGGCTCATCAATGAAATCTTCATAGCACATTTGGGTCGATTTGTGGTCATCTACTTAGATGACATTCTCATCTTCATTCGGACATGGGACACTCACATGCAACATGTCCGACAAGTTCTCCAAATTCTCCAAGAACACAAGTTGTAAGTCAAAGAGAAGAAATCATATTTTGGTCAGACTTCAGTCCCCTATATCAACTTTGTGGTCATCTCAGAGGGTATTCAACCAGATCCACCTCGCAATCAAGCATTAAAACAATGGCCTCTACCTTCTTCAGCTAAGGAGTTGAAAATATTTTTGGGTGACATCAATTTCTACCGTAAGTTCATTCCTTCTTTTTCAAATATTTCTCGACATTTTCATAAACTCTCAAATACTTCTTTTACATTCAGCTGACCAAAGAAGAAACTGCTGAATTTACTCACCTCAAAGACGCCCTCTGCTCATCCCCTGTTTTACATTTGTCAGACCTATCGCAGCCCTTTGATATTGAGTCTGATGCCTCACAATATGCTATTGGTGCCATACTTAAACAGGGAGGACACCCCATTTCTTACCACTCAGAAACCCTATTCGAGGCAAAGAAAAATTATAGTACCTATGACAAGGAATTTTATAGTCTGGCACAAGCACTCAAACAATGGAGGCATTATTTGTTGGGTGAAGAAACCATTCTTCATACAGACCACCACCCTTTGATTTTCATCAACTCTCAATCGAAGATTCAGGAACAAAAGCACCTTAAATGGGCCTCCTACATTCAAATATTTCACTTAGTCATCAGATACAAGAAAGACACTTCTAATAAAATGGCTGATTTGCTAACTCGACCTCCCACTCCATTTGTTTCCATTCTAGAAGTACTTTTTGCTACTTATGACACATGGAAAGAATAATATGCTACTGACACCTACTTTTGAGAGATTTGGGAAGATTTGCAAAGCCCCACTATGATCAATCAAACCCCCTTCCTAGACTACACTATTCGGGATGGGTGGCTATATATGTTGAATTTTCTATGCATTCCACACTTAGAAGACCGCCTCTTGCTCATCAGGGAAGTGCATGCTTCAGCCTATAGGGCCCACTTTGGGACCACAAAGACCACCCAACATCTACAACGCCATTTTCATTGGCCTTCCATGTAGCCTCAAGTTGAAAAATTTATCAGAGATTGTTCCTTATGCTCACAATCCAAGCCATCCAACCGGAAGCATGGGTTGTATCAACCACTGCTGCTTCCTTCTCAGCCTTGGGAGTCAATCTCAATGGACTTCCTAAGTGGACTTCCAACAACCCAAAAGAAGCATGATGCAATCTGGCTAGTGGTCTGCCACTTTAGCAAAATGACACTTTTTATCCCATGCCCAAATACTACTACAACAACGCAAACAACGAAATTCTTTTTCTATCATGTCTCGACCCATTTTGGCCTCCCAAGCAGTATCATCTCAGACAGAGATTCTCTCTTCCTCAGTACATTTTGGAGGACCATATGGGCGCTATTGGGGTGCCAGCTCAATTTTTCTACTACATTCCATCCTCAAACGGATGGCCAAAGAGAGTTTGTCAATAGAGTCTTGGTGCATGCTCTCCGAACTCACTTTGGGTGCAACAAACAATGGGACAATTACGTACACATTCTCCAACATAGCTACAATAAGGAAACACATTCTTCTACAGGCTTTTCACCTTTTAAAGTCTGATTGGGCTTCCAACCAACATCTCCAGCCGAGCTTCCACTCACTTGGGCTCCTCAAGGTACCTTCCATCAACATCAGGAACAACCGTCAGCTCAACGATTTCTCCAAAAAATTACACAACGGCACAGTGCAGTCACATCAACACTCAAAGCAACCCAAGATCATGCTAAGAAGCGCCATGACAAACAAAGAACCTTGATGGCCTTTGAACCAAGGGATCAAGTCTGGTTACACTTGGATAGGAAGCACTTCAAAGGCCACCATCACAAGCTTCTGCCAATCAGATATGGTCCGTATCCAGTACTGGACAAGATTGGAGAAAATGCATATAGGTTGGATTTTCCACCACAACTGGGAATCCACAATGTCATTAATGTAAATCACTTAAAGTTGTTTTACCCTTCCCTCTTGGAAAAACCAGTCACCATCACTCATCCAGTGGACAACATTCTTGATTTCCAACTCCCATTGGCCAAAGACACTATACTGGACACTTGAAGTTGCTCTACAAGACACTAGTCTTACACTTCATATCTGGTAGCCCACCAAGGACAAACTCCAACACAGGCAAAGTGGATCACAACTGATGTATTGCACAACAAGTTTCCACATATTCTCATGGAATCCAGGATGCTTCCAGATCTAAACAGGGAGGAATTGGGCCAAGGAGGCCACCTAGGGGAACTCCCACCTAGGGCACACAAGTCAATCACCTAGGGTGCACAAGTCAATCACCTAGGCACAACACTTCTTCACCTTTTGATGATGAATTAAATATATGTAAAATAAATGGTTCCCTTGGTATATAAGGTGAACAAGGAGTAAAATAAAGGAATCTTACCTTTTCTTCTAATGCTATGTGTCTTGGTTGTTTTCTTTTCTGAGTTTGGCTTTTACATTCACGACAATTTCATTTTTAGGGTTTCTGAAGAATAACTAGTGCACCTTCCTTCATGGCTTCCTCTTGGTGACTCTGTTTTCCATGCTTCCACCTCTAAGGACAAGATTATCTCATTAGCTAGCCACTCTCTCAGGGATAAAATCATTTCCTTCAAGTTTTCTGAGGCAGAAGGGAGGGCGCACCAACTGGGGTTTATTCTCTTGTTGGTTTCTTCTTTCTGGGAATGAAGTGAGTGTGGCCTCTTCCATGGATGCACTGGGATTCTCCCACTAATCCCCAGAGGTCACTCTGTGTTACACATTTTTTTCATCATCCCTGTGAATGTTAATGATGTAAACCTATCTGTTGCCTTTGGAGGAGTCGGTGGCCTGAATTCCTGAAGAAGTAAGGGAGAAGAACTTTTCCTGAGAAAAGAAGTTGCATTTTCCTTTGTAAAAATCCTATAAAAAAGGAAGTTCGCAGGCTGCATTATAGCTAGGGTGCGAGAATGCCTGATTCTATGTGGCTGCATCATAGCTAGGTTGTGAGGAGTTCGCAATCTGCTCTATAGATAGGGTGCGAGAATGCTTACACATGGGAAAAACGAGTGTTTCCTGAATCTTCTAGAAGGAGAAACTTACATGGTGAGGTGGAATCTGAATGGTTTGGATCTTACTTGCTTTCATGATTTAGTGGGATCATCCTAACCTCTTCACCTTATCCTCTTCAGCTTATAAAAGGAGAGGAGATCTCATGGAAAAGGGCTAAGTTGGATGTCTTTGAGTTTTGCCTTTGTCAAGATAGATTGTGAATATTATAAGATCTGTGTTCTCAGAATTCTTGGAATGGAAGTGTGTGGGGAACGAAAGACAGTTGGAAGGGATATTACGACATCAAGGCCATGGTTGCAATCTCTCTTTCACATTTAATATGATACATTAATATGATTCTTTCCTATAAAGCTTGTCGTGTTTTATTGTATGATTCCTTGATCACATACATAGGTTTATATTGAGTTTATGCTATTACTATCACTTTGGTTGGTTGCATTCTTTTGAAGGATCATAATTGTATGAGTGTTGGAATGGAGCTAGGATGGAAATAGCGAGAGGAAGCGACGTTCAAATGGTATGTCACCTATCCCTCTTTAGTTAGTAAATTCAATATTTAAAACTTAAGGAAAGCGTCATGTTCTGGTGTGTTTTGTTCTAGATCTGGGTGGATCTAGGGAGATCAATTAGTGTCCTCACCTACCGATTTATCCAATAACACTCTGTGATCCCCAAAATTGCTTGGCCACTCTCAGATCACCCCGATCTGAATCCCCATTTGCTTGGTCACCCAAACTTATGGTGCACCCCTGTTCAGATTTGCGCCCCTGAGGAGAGTTTTTGGTCAAAAGCCGAGCTATGGCTTGTGTGGTCACCTTCTCTTGTAGATCGCCTTCTTGGGCAGATCAGGGGGCAAGGGAGAGAGGTGGGGGTAGAGAATATTTCATGTTAACATGAATGTGTGTCTGTTCCTATTAATAACAACGAGTGTGCTTTAGGAACGCATGCACATTCCTAAAACATGGATGCATTATTTTTATTTCAATTTGTTTTAGGAACGTTCATGCATTCTTGTACATCTGTTTCTCAGGAATGCATGCACATTCTTGAGAACAACACATGTTCTTGGGAATGTGCTTATGTGGCTTACTGAGTGGAGTTTTGGGGTTTATCGAATCTGTCACATCAGGAACACGTGTGTGTTCCTAGAAACATGTACTCATTCTTGTGAGTGCGTGTTTTTTCTCACCCCATTTTCACTTTATTGTTTACCAACTTTGTGCACTCACACTTGACAATAGATCATTATCGATCCTTTCAATGATTGATGATCGATCTCTCTCTCTCTCTTCTTCGCAAGAGAGTTCAATCAAGGATCATTATTTAATTGGAATGCGGTCTCAAGGTCGATAATGATTGGCTTTCATCTAGTCATCGTTCTCCATGTTGTTCAGACCGACAAAAAATACTCTCAACTCACAATCTATCCTCACGCACACACACAGACACAAACATGTAGGTTTACACACATACATTCATAATTTACACATGGATACACATTACTATGAAATCTCCATTAATTTGAGCTCAAATACAATACAAAGGCCTGGCCGGGCCTGGCTTGATCTTACATCTTGTTGGCCTCTCTTTTCTCACAATGCTCGTAGTCTTACATTCAAATGACACAATACAATATGTATTTCATCGCTAAAAGGATCCAATCAAATCCCTAAGTTCGCTCACATCCATAGTAATTGGAATATCACTAACAAACAATGAACAGACTCAATTGAATATGAGTAAATGTTGTTCTCTCGGCCACACTATTTCTTCTCGAAGGTTTACAAATTTCCACTTTAACTTGGGGCGGGTTTTCTCCTACATCACACCAACATAATAATTGTCTAAAATTTTGAAACTTTGATCTCATGTTGTATGGATCAAAATTAAATTTAGAATCATGCTTTTCAATGGCTTAAATATTATATGGTTAATATCCATTACATTGAAATACATATTTTAATTAATCTATTTTTTCCTTGGCTATGGTAATGGATCAAACTCTATGACAACTACCTAATATTTTTTGAACTTTAATATCTTTCAATAGATATGAAAATTAAATTCACAATCTCACTTTGAAATGACTTAGATTTTATGTGAGGAAAGCATGAATGATCATTTATGTGGATACAAGAATATTATTATTTTGAAATAAATTTTTTAACATAAAAATATATTATTGTTATATTTTAACTTGCAATAACTATAATCTAAAGAAATTATACTTTCCAAAATTAAGAATATTTATTTAAAGAAAAAACTTTTTATTTAAGAATATGTGTTTGATCTTAAAATTAAATTATTATTATAAATATTCTCAAAATTGATATTTAAAAATAAATTTTATTACAATTATATTTTAGTGTAAGACAATAAAACCTACTAAACATGACATTGACATTAAATTCACTTACAAACATAAAATCTGAAAATAAATATATATCATTATAACAAAATTTTGTAATCTATATACACATATTTAATAAAATATCAAATTTGAATCTCCAAAATAAATGTATATCATTATAATAATTTACAACAATACATATCTAATAATAAAAAGTTAAAAATCATTATTTTAAAAATTAAAAATTCATTTTAAGTTTTCATATTCAATATTTTAAAATAACATCCTAACACATATATATATATATATCAACCATGCACCAAAATAATTACATAACATAGAGTAAATATTTGACATAAGGCATGAGACTTAGACAATCATTCTTAAAATGAAACCACACATATGTAAGTCATGCACATCATCAAATTTAGTATCTAAAATTATATTTTAGGTTGATCTAAATTATATAAAATAATAATAATAATAATGTCATAAGATATAAAATAGATTAAATAATGTTATAAAGTATTACATTAAAATAGTTTGGGAATTTAGTATATGTGAGATAAAGATTATTATTTTTTAAAAATAAATAAAATATAGAAAATGAAAATTTATTTATATTGTGAGAATTATATATATATAAATATAATATGTCATTATAATAATATTTTAAAATAAAACATATTATAATCAACTATATAGTAATTTAGCACTTTAAGAAACTATATTAAAAAGGTTTAAGGACACAAATTCAATTGATGGGACATATTCAATTAGTGGTATACAGAATGACACCAAATTTTATTGGGGGACTTGCACCTCAATTAAGAAACTATATTAAAAGGGCTTAAGGGCAGAGATTCAATTGATGGTATAAGGAATGACACCAAATGTGATAGGGGGACTTGCACCTCAATTAGTGTTCTAGAGGGATGATCTTCAAATTGTTTGATAAATTGCATTTCAACTATATTAATTTTAAGGATATTGATTCCATTGATGATATAGGTAATGATACTAAAGGTGATTTAGGGGTTTGACCCCAATTATTAATGTTTATGAGGTATAACACTCAAACTGTTTGGTGAATTGTATTCCAACTATATTGACTTGAAGTAGTAAGAGAGTGGTATAGTGATATAAGGAATGAAATTGAAAATTTTCATAACAATTTATAGCATTTTCGAAAAATCTGGAATTTTATATTTAAGAATGAGATTTCAACATATTAAGTATATGCCACTATTATAAGATAATGAAAAAAGACATTACAATCATTGTAATAAGATAGTGGTATAAAGCATGTCACTAAAACTATCTGGAGGCTTATAATCCATGGCATAAGGGATGATACTTGAATAGCTAAGAGGGGTTTTTCCTCATTAATATTCAAGTGAGATGGCAATGAAACAAATTGGAGACTTGCATATTAATTAATATTAGAGTTATGGAAGATTAAGATATTGGCATATAAGGGTTAAGCTAAAAATTCTTAGGGACTTCAAATTGATGGCATAATGGATAATGTTGAATTCAATTGAGGGACTTATACCCCAATTATTATGGTAGTGGAATGATAATGAAACCATTTTAGGATCCTTGCACTTCAATTAGTGTTGGAGTGAGGGAATAGTAAGATAGTGGTTCAGGGGATGCCACTAAAATCAATTGGGGGAGTTTGCATGGTAATATGGTTGCATACAGGATGACAATAAAATTGGTAGGGAGACTTTCACCCCAATTAGTATTTGAGTGGCCACCTTCTTCGGGACTTGGAACCCATTACAAACAAATTAGTGTAATTGGGATAAGAGAATCACTTAGTTTATTAATTGGATATGGAGAAAAGAACCACTTAACCGCTTGGGAACTTGCAGTCTAATTTATATGGGATTGAGAAACCTTCTTGGGAACTGCACCCCAATTAGTACCTAAAAGTTTATTGTTAATACTTACAGACAATTAGTATAAGATTTAGGGAACTACTAATTTGTATGCAAGTGAAAGAACCATTTGGTAACTTATACCCCTATCGATACCCAAAAGTATGTTTTTGGGGAATTTCA
>JASDQU010199818.1:19352-37561 GCA_032191745.1 Picea mariana
CCCCAACCAACATGGTCACTTGAGGTGATATATTAATGCAAAATAAAAATATTTTACAAGAGAGTTTCTCACAAATCATAAGAAAATGACCCTCCATGAACATATTGCGACTCTTGGATTACATAATTACAAACGAATACTAAAGAAACACACTTTTGCCTCAAGACATATTACAGCAAGTGGTATAAGCCTTAAGATGGGGTGTTAGATTATAAGGATTATGTAATAATGTTCAAGTTAGAAAGTAAGTTGTTGTTGGATGATGATTGATATTATCACTCAACCACTTCCTTAAGATGGGCTTATTTTCTATGTTTTCATGTCCGCACATCTTGCTGTTCTTCGAGAGTCATTTTGGGGCCCTAAACAGTTTTATTTTGGCTTGCCACAATCAAAATATAGACCTAGTCAGATTTTGATGAGATTATGCATAGTTCTCGAAAAGAATTTTCCAACGACCTATCACGCGCCTAAAATGGAGATCGTATGTAAAAGTTACAATTTGAGGAAGTTAGTGTACTAACTTACCCAAATGGGGCCTACGTGACTTTTGGTGTTTGAGCTCCTAGCTTTAGATTTTTAAATGTGTAGGTTTTTGGCATTCTTGTTTAACATAAAAATTCCTCCAGAGCCTCATTGTAATCAACTTCTTGCAAATTAGTGTAGTTGTCACATCTCATCTCAGAGATAATGCTGCCACCATTCTAGCGAGTCTTGCACTCTGTCTTTTTACAGTCTCTTTACAATTTTTTCATTAATAGAAATCAAGTATTGTTGTATTTCTCTATTTCTGGAAAGTTTCTTGAGTATTTCACTGTAATTTCCTTGCTTTCATTTCGTACTGAGCATAATCCATAGCAAATTATTGCAAATGATCGTAGTTGTCGCATCTCTTCTCAGAAATAAAGCTGCCACCATTCTAGCGAGTCTTGCACTTTTATAGTCTATTTACAATTCTTTCATTAACAGCAATCATGTATTGTTGTATTTATCTGTTTCTGACAAGTTTCATGAGTATTTCACTGTAATTTCTCTACTTTCATTTCGTTCCGAACATAATCCAGATTGGTAGTATCAAAGCAAGCTACTCTTTATTGTTTTTCAATGCATGTCCCCGTCGAGGTCCGAGTATAGCCAACTGGGTCTCGAGTTTTTCCCTCTTGAGGACAATCACTCTTAGTCACCCAATAAAACCTCGATGGCGGTAGGTAAGAAATATGATGAAGCAAAAGATTCTATTAACTTGTTGCTTGAGAAGATTCGTCTCGTGCAACAAAGGGATGAAATGATGGATAATTTTTCACATCTATTAGAAGGTTATTTCTGTGTTCAATTTTTTTTCGACAGGGAATAGATCACCTTCGCACTCCTCAAGTCTCTCCCCCATGTCAAACATTGATGGGAAACTTATTGAGAGCAAAGTTCCGCAAAGGAATATGGAATATATGGGGTCGATCCCACTTGAGATTTTTTTGTGGATGTGGTCAAAGAAGAATACTATCCTGTTGATAACTATGAAAATGAGTAAATAAGATATTGGACCACACTGCGATAAGAGAAGAACCAAACACTATGGAAGTTCACAAATACTTTCCATACCTTGTGCAACAAGCTAGGTATCAAGGGCTCCGAGCGACATCTCATTATGAAATACCATGGGGCTCTACATAGGTACATCCAAATCGAAATGGATTTCCTAAACATCTCATCATTGGGAGTTTCCTATCGATATGTTGTCAAAATCGAGAAAATCTTTAGGCACCAGAATAAATGGAAATTCAGGTCTTCAAATCTGCAAAAACCAAAGAACGATAAAGATGACCCTAACCAATAAACTCCAAACAAACAGTACAAGAAATAATACAGAAAGGGTAAAGGGAAGATGAAGAATGACACTAGGAAGTGGTGTGACTTCCACAAAATCCCCTGGATCAACACCGATGAATGTCGCTCGAAACAGTCATTGGTCGCCGAGGTCAAAGCCATGGAGGCGAACTCTTATTCAAAATGTGATCCAAAAAATATTGAAAATAGATAGATCATCAATGTAGGCCCCACTGCCAGTGTTGCAAATACATCAATTCAACGAGAAGAATTAGTAGATCCTGAAGAGGAAGAGCGCCTCTTCCATTCAGAGATGTGGGTGAAGGGGACACCAATGCATTTATTTGTTGATAACGATAGCCATAATAACCTCATCTTAGCTAAGGCCGTTAAATAGTTGGGGTTGTCGACAAAACCACACTCGCAACTAAACAACATCGACTGGCTTCACCAGGGACGAGATCTCCGTGTCAACCAGCAGTGTCACATGTCCTATGGCATCCATCCCTTCAAGGATGAGGTAGTGTGAGATGTTTCCCCTCTTGATGTCTATGATGTGGTTTTGGTCCACCCATGTATGTGGAGACGTCATGTTGTCTGCAAGTCTAGACCCCGTAGTGTCATTATTACTCTAGGAGGTCATCTCTATCAGATACAGAGGTAGTTCCGACTACTGCTCGATGAAAATAATGCCGCAAGGTAATATATCATACTGCAAAATTCATCCATTTCACCGTCTATTAAAAGGATGCATAGAATATTGCTACAACCACTACAGAGTCAACACCTTATATCTAGCAAAATTAGATTATCAAAGAGAAAGAAGATATTGTTTCTTCACCTACATTGGTGCCTACACAATGCCCCGTCAAACCTAGAGACAACAAATTGGTGGAGCATATTCAACCCCTCCAGCAAACGGTTTGTGACAGTCTTCCATGATCAAGCAATGCAAATTCTCGAACAAAGCATGCAACTCACCAAAATTCAGATTGAGAACATGCTTTCCCCTTATCCCTGGGCACTCAATGTAATGGAGACCATTTCTTCCTAAGTGGGGAGGATTGATATAGGTGGATATCGGTCGCCACCCACCTATTCCAACTAGCTCATTTTGCCAGTTTTTAGTTCAAAACGTTCTTCAATACTTCTTTGTAATTGTGGGTTCTACATTTCTAGGGCTGTCTTGAGCCCTCCACATATTCTAGGTGGATATTGGTAGCCTTCGACCTAATCCAACTGGCTTATTTTGTATGTTTTCATGGAATCACATCTTGTTGTACCTCGAGGGCTGTTTTGGGGCCCTAAATAATGTTATTTTGGCTCGCCACAGTCAAACTGTAGATAGAGTCAGAGTTTGACGGTGTAATGCGTAGTTCGTAAAAGACCTTTCCAACGAGATATCACTTACCTAAAATGGAGATCGTATGCAAAATTTACAATACCATGAAGTTAATGTACTAACTTACCCAAAAGGGGCCCACATGACTTTTGGCCTTTGAGCTCCTAGGGTTAGGTTTTTGGGTGTCTAAGGTTTTGGAATTCTTGTTTAGCTTAAAAGGGCCTTCACAGTCTCATTGTAACTAGCTTCTTGTGTATGAGCGCATCCATCACATCTCTTCTCTGAGATAAAGATGCCACCATTCTATTAAGTCTTTCACTCTATATTTTTATAGCCTCTTTACAATTATTTCATTAATAGAAATCAAGTATTGTTGTATTTCTCTGTTTTTGGCAAGTTTCATGAGTATTTCATTGTAATTTCTCTTCTTTCATTTCATTCTGACCATAATTCGGATCAACTTCTTGCAAATGAGCATAGCCGTCACATCTCTTCTCAGAGATAAAGCTGCCACCATTCTAATGAGTCTCACACTCTCTATTTTTACAGTCTCTTCACAATTCTTTCATTAATAGAAATCAAGTATTATTTTTTCCTGAAAGCATATTGATGAAAATATTTTACATATTTACTCTTGCTTGTAATTTAGTCACATCATAGTTGATTATATATTAAATACCTTGATGATGAATTAAATATATGTAAAATAAATGGTTCCCTTGGTATATAAGGTGAACTGGGACTAAAATAAATCATTGTTACCTTTTCTTTTGAAGCCATGTGTGTTGGTTGTTTTCTTTTCTGAGTTTGCATTTTACATTCACGACAATTTCGTTTTTAGGGTTTCTGAAGAATAACCAATGCACCTTACTTCATGACTGCCTCCTAGTGACTCTGTTTGCCATGCTTTCACCTCTGAGAGAAAGCTTATACCATTAGCTAGCCACTCTCTCAGGGAGAAAATCATTTCCTTCGAGTTTTCTGAGGTAGAAGGGAGGATGCACCAACTGGGGTTTGTGCCCTTACTGGTTTCTTCTTTGTGGGAATGAAGTGAGTGCACCCTCTTCCATGGCTACACTAGGCTTCTCCCACTAATCCCCAGAGGTTACTTTGAGATCGCCAAAACCTCTTGGCCAATCTCGGATCACCCCTGTCTGGATCTCCATTTGATTCGTCACCCAAACTAAAGGTGCGCCCCTGTTTAGATTTGCGCCCCTAAGGAGAGTTTTTTGTCAGAAGTCGAGCTATGCCTTGCACGGTCACCTTCTTCTGTAGATCAACTTCTTGGGCAGATCAATTGGTATCAAAACCTCAACATTCATGGAAAATCCTCCGATCTTTAAGATTGAGCCAAATTTTTTCGAGGGTTTTCATGAAATAATCTAGAGTTTCCCCATTCCAGGGTCTCCATTTTATGCAAGAATATTCACAGATCTCTTAAGCCCCAAGGGGGCCAACATCTCCATTTCCATAGAGAGGAGCTCCACAAATCTAACACAATACAGATCTCTCCCTGTAGACCAGTTCAAGCTCCATTGCCTGAGGGTTTTGAGTCCTTTGTTCTCAAAACGGAGTCCTCTATTCAGCATTGCAGCCTAGGGGCACATTTTCTCTTCAACCGATCTCACAATGCCTCCACGCAAAGATCCTTTGGAATTCGACTTAGATTCCAACACATCAAATCTCATCCAATATCTTGACTCCGTCATCAATGAGCTTCTCAGAATGCAACAACAAAACAATCCAGATCAATTCCGGTTGGACAATTGAATCCAACTACCCAAGTTTGCTGGGAAAACGAATGGTGAAATGGTGGATTCTTGGATCCGTAGCCTATCAACCTATTTCAATACATGTCTAGGCCTTACTAAGGAAAGAAAACTCCAAATTTTCGCCTTGCAATTAGAAGGACTAGCACAAACTTGGTGGGATAAAAAGAAAGAGAAGACCACATTTGTGATAAAGATTGGGGATAATCTAGAATCCTCTACTTCGTAACCCATCAAAACATGGGCTCGACTTTGCGAAGCTTTGAGAAATTGCTTCTACCCACCTAGGTATGTGCAGTCCTTATGGATCAAATGGCATGAACTTCGACAACTCCGTTCACAAGGAGTGCAAGGCGACATAGACTTCTTCTCCAATATGTGCCTCTTAGTTCATTTTCTAGATCTGGAAGAGGTACTCATATTAAAATTTTTGGTTGGTTTATTAATTCAATTCCATCGAGAAGTAGAGTTGTTTGAAAATCCAACTTTAGATAAAACATTTTAGGGATCTTTGGCTATAGAAAGGAAAGTCGCTCCTAGAGGTCGTATTCCTTAGTCTCGCCCTTACACCAACCCCCCCGCCTATCAACCATCTATCTCCCATCCCTCTTCCCACTTTCCACCTCCTCAAACTCAAAACCCCACACCCAATACAACTACAAGGACACCCTAGTACTCATTCCAAAAACCTACTTCACACAATTCATTAGATTGTCGAATCCTCCAAAATCTAAAAACCAACAAAATTTTACTCACTGAGCTCATTGTGCCTTCCCAAGTAGAAGCTACTAAAGAAGTTCCTCTGGACAATCCCATAGAGGTAGATCCCTCAATAATTCTAATGACCCAAGAAGATTCAAACGCATCCACCCAACCCCTCTTCACCCCTAACTGCCAAATCAAAAATGCCTTGGGTTTACTGATTATAGACAATGGAAGCAAAAAACGTTTGGTGTCTCAAGCCCTTGTTAACCGAATTACTCTTGTCACCACTCCACATCCGCAAACCTATCAACTTGGATGGGTCCAAAAGGATGGCCCTCGCCTCCTAGTTTCCAAGCATTGTCTGGTCACTTTCGCCATAGGCCAAGTCAAAGATACTTTCCTCTGTGATGTCTCCCCCTTGTATTGTGTGGACTTGCTACTCGGCATGTCATACCAAACCCAACGAAATGCTATCTATCTAGCCAAATCCCTCCAGCACAAAATTACCAAAGAAGGCCACACTTATATATTAACTGCAACAAAATCCAGACCCCCTTCTACCAAGAACAAATCCCACATGTACACTTAAACCAATGTGTCTCTCTTTGTTTGGTGCACCCAATAACACCAAACAATACAACGAACCTTGTTCCAGAAACTATGAATCCCCTCCTCCATGAGTTCGCAAAGGTATTTCAACCTCTGGAGGGACTTCCCCCATCTCGCCACGTTAACCATTCTATCCATCTCATCTTCGGATCTGCCTTACCTAATGCCCCTACTGACCGGTTGGCCCCAATAGAAACAGAGGAAATGGAAAGACAAGTGACTGACCTTATCAACTTTGGCCACTTCTTCCTATGCTTCTGCTGCCTTTGTCATCCCTAAACGAGATACCTCAGAAATGCACCTTGTCACTGATTACCGATCCTTTAACAAAGCCACAATAAAAAAACTGTTACTCCCTTCCCCGAATTAAGGAACTACTTGACACCCTCCAAGGAGCTAAGTGGTTTACTAAATTGGATTTGACAGCTGGCTACCATCAAGTTTGAATGAACCCAGAGAATGTTTGGAAAACAATGTTCAAGACCAAATTTGGTCTTTTTGAGTGGAAAGTCATGCCTTTTGGTCTCACCAATGCCCCAGCCACTTTCATGAGGCTCATTAATGACATCTTCATCGCACATTTGGGTCGATTTGTGGTCATCTACTTGGACGACATTCTCATCTTTAGTTGGACATGGGACACTCACATGCAACATGTCCAACAAGTTCTCGAAATTCTCCAAGAACACAAGTTGCAAGTCAAAGAGAAGAAATCATATTTTGGTCAGACTTCTGTCCCCTATCTCGACTTTGTGGTCATCTCAGAGGGTATTCAACCAGATCCACCTCGCATCCAAGCATTAAAACAATGGCCTCTACCTTATTCAGCTAAGGAGTTGAAAATATTTTTGGGTGGCATCAATTTCTATCATAAGTTCATTCCCTCTTTTTCAAATCTTTCTCGACCTTTGCATAAACTCTCAAATACTTCTTTTACATTTAGCCGGACCAAAGAAGAAACTACTCAATTTACTCGGCTCAAATACGCCCTCTGCTCATCCCCTGTTTTACATTTGTTAGACCTATTGAAACCCTTTGATATTGAGTCTGACGCCTCACAATATGCTACTGGTGCTATACTTAAACAGGGAGGACACCCCATTTCTTACCACTCTAAAACCCTATCCGAGGAAAAGAAAAATTATAGTACCTATGACAAGGAATTTTATAGTCTGGCGCAAGCACTCAAACAATGGAGGCATTATTTGTTGGGTGAAGAAACCATTCTACATACCGACCACNCTTTGATTTTCATCAACTCTCAATCGAAGATTCAGGAACAAAGGCACCTTAAATGGGCCTCCTACATTCAACAATTTCACTTAGTCATCAGATACAAGAAAGACACTTCTAATAAAATGGCTGATTTGCTAACTCGACCTGCCACTCCATTTCTTTCCATTCTAGAAGTACTTTGTGCTACTTATGACACATGGAAAGAATAATATGCTATTGACACCTACTTTCGAGACATTTGGGAAGAATTGCAAAGCTCCACGATGATAAATCAAACCCCCTTCCTAGATTACACTATTCGAGATGGCTGGCTATATATGTTGAATTTTCTATGCGTTCCACACTTAGAAGACCGCCTCTTGCTCATCAAGGAAGCGCATGCTTTAGCCTATAGGGGCCACTTTGGGACCACAAACACCACCCAACATCTACAACACCATTTTCATTGGCATTCCATGTAGCCTCAAGTTGAAAAATTTATCAGAGCTTGTTCCTTATGCTCACAATCCAAGCCATCCAACTGGAAGCATGGGTTGTATCAACCACTGTCGCTTCCTTCTCGGCCTTGGGAGTCAATCTCAATGGAATTCCTAAGTGGACTTCCAACAACCCAAAAGAAGCATGATACAATCTGGTTAGTGGTATGCCACTTTAGGAAAATGGCACTTTTTAGTCCATGCACAAAGACTACTACAACAACGCAAACAATGAAATTATTTTTCTATCATGTATGGCCCCATTTTGGCCTCCCAAGCAGTATCATCTCAGATAGAGATTCCCTCTTCCTCGGTACATTTTGGAGGACCATATGGGCGCTATTGGGGTGCCACCTCAAGTTTTCTACTGCATTCCATCCTCAAAAGGATGACCAAACAGAGGTTGTCAACAGAGTCTTGGTGTATGTTCTCCGAACTCACTTTGGGCGCAACAAACAATGGGACAATTACTTACACATTCTCCAGCATAGCTACAACAAGGAAACACATTCTCCTACAGGATTTTCACCTTTTAAAGTCTTATTGGGCTTCCAACCAACATCTCCAACTGAGCTTCCACTCACTTGGGCTCCTCAAGGTACCTTCCATCAACAACGGGAACAACTATCAGCTCAACGATTTCTCCAACAAATTACACAACGCCACAATGCAGTCACATCAACACTCAAAGCAACCCAAGATCATGCTAAGAAGCGCCATGACAAACAAAGAACCTTGATGGCCTTTGAACCAAGGGATCAAGTCTGGTTACACTTGGATAGGAAGCACTTCAAAGGTCACCATCACAAGCTTCTGCCAATCAGATATGGTCTGTATACAATACTAGACAAGATTGGAGAAAATGCATATAGGTTGGATCTGCCACCACAACTGGGAATCCACAATGTCATTAATGTAAATCACTTAAAGTTGTTTGATCCTTCCCTCTTGGAAGAAACAGTCATCATCACTCATCCAGTGGACAACATTCCTGATTTCCAACTCCCATTGGCCAAAGACACTATATTGGACACTCAAAGTCGCTCTATAAGACACTAGACTTAAACTTTGTATTTGGTAGCCCACCAAGGCCAAACTCCAACACAGGCAAAGTGGATCACAACTGATGGATTGCACAACAAGTTTCCACATATTCTCATGGAAGTCGGGATGCTTCCAGATCTAAATAGGTAGGAATTGGGCCAAGGAGGCCACCTAGGGGAACTCCCACCTAGGGCGAACAAGTCAATCACCTAGGTGCAACATTTCTTCACCTTTTGATGATGAATTAAATATATGTCAAATAAATGGTTCGCTTGGTATATAAGTTGAACCAGGAGTAAAATAAAGCATTCTTACCTTTTCTTCTAAAGCTATGTGTCTTGGTTGTTTTCTTTTCTGAGTTTGGCTTTTACATTCACGTCAATTTCATTTTTAGTGTTTCTGAAGAATAACCAGTGTGCCTTCCTTCATGGATTCCTCCTGGTGACTCTGTTTGCCATGCTTACACCTCTGAGAGTAAGATTATCTCATTAGCTAGCCACTCTCTCATGGATAAAATCATTTCCTTTGAGTTTTTTGAGGCAGAAGGGAGGGCGCACCAACTGGGGTTTGTGCTCTTGTTGGTTTCTTCTTTCTGGGAATGAAGTGAGTGTGCCCTCTTCCATGGATGCACTAGTATTTTCCCACTAATCCATGGAGTTCACTCTGTGTTACACATTTTTTTCATCATCCCTGTGACGGTTAATGATGTAAACCTATCTATTTCTTTCGGAGGGGTTGGTGGCCTGAGTTCCCGAAGAAGGAAGGGAGAAGAACTTTTCTTGAGAAAAGAAGTTGCATTTTCTTTTGTAAAAATACTATAAAAAAGGAAGTTCACAGGCTGCATTATAGCTAGGGTGCGATAATGCCTGTTTCTCGTAGGCTGCATTATAGCTAGGTCGCGAGGAGTTCACAGTCTGCTCTATAGGTAGGATGCGAGAATGCTTACACATGGGAAAAACGAGCGTTTTCCCGAATCTTCTAGAAGGAGAAACTTACATGGTGAGGTGGAATCTGAATGGTTTGGATATTACTCGCTTTCATGACTTAGTGGGATCATCCTAACCTCCTCACCTTATCCTCTTCAGCTTATAAAAGGAGAGGAGATCTCATGGAAAAGGGCTAAGTTGGATTTGGCTTGGAATTATTAGCTTGGGTGGAGTGTCTTTGAGTTTTGCCTTTGTCAAGATAGATTGTGAATATTATAAGATCTGTGGTCTCAGAATTCTTAGGATGGAAGTGTGTGGGGAACGAAGGACAGTTGGAAGGGATCTTACGACATCAAGGCCACAGTTGTAATCTCTCTTTCACATTTAATATGATACAATAATATGATTCTTTCCTATAAAGCTTGTCGTGTTTTATTGTATGATTCCTTGATCACATACATAGGTTTATATTGAGTTTATGCTATTACTATCACTTTGGTTGGTTGCATTCTTTTGCAGGATCATAATTGTATGAGTGTTGGAACGGAGCTAGAATGGCGATAGCAAGAGGAAGCGACGTTTAAACAGTATGTCACCTAACCCTCTTTAGTTAGTAAATTCAATATTTAAAACCTAAGGAAAGCGTCATGTTCTAGTGTGTTTTAGAATCTACAGGAAACCTAATCAGGCTACATCTACAGTTTCAGAATCGATTGACAAAACATTTCCAGGAACGGGCACGTTGCAGAATAATCCAATGGTTTTAGTAAAGCAACAAATGAGATTTGATCATGGCAATCGAGAAGATAGGAACAGCAGACCAATCGCATCGACAGTGGGCGAGTTTAAATCTGATTCTGAATATTCTATCTGGCAACAGAATAGATCTGTTTCATTTGCAAATGTCCCATCAGACCATTTTCCAGGTATGTGCCCGAAGCTGTTTAATCCAACTGTACGCCGACAAGTGGAATTCGGGAACAGCAGACCCACTGCATCCACAGTGGGCGAGTTTAAATCTGATTCTGAATATTCTATTTGGCAACCGAATAGTTACCTGGGGTCGTATAAAATTCCTGCATCTCTTTCATTTGCAAATCTCCCATCAGAGCCTTTTCCAGGTATGGGCTCGAAGCTGTTTAATCCAGCTGTACGCTGACAAGTGGAAGGTGCGAACAGCAGACCCACTGCATCGACAGTGGGCGAGTTTAAATCTGATTCTGAATATTCAATCTGTCAACAGAATAGTTACCTGGGGTCGTATAAAATTCCTGCATCACTTTCACTCGCAAATCTTCCATCAGACCCTTTTCCAGGTATGGGCCCGAAGCTGTTAAATCCAACTGTACACCGACAAGTCCTAAATGACAAGACTAATAATCCGAAAGGATTTGATAATTAGAGGATAACCGCTGCAACTGGATAATTAGAGGATGCCTCAGCCCGATGGCTTAGGGTTCTACCTCATCATAATCATTATAGGCTTTCGGCCATTGGTCCTTTTGCAGTTTGTGAAGATCTTAAAAGTTAGTCAGATACGCAGGATACTTAGGGCTAGCTATAAAGCTTTCTGATCAAATCAGACACAGTTCTCTTGCCGATCGTCGATTGTTCGCAAAGCTGGGCCTTCAAATTCGCAAATGAAAACACAGAATGATCAGAACAGTTCTCGGATTTGGAAGGATGTTCTTGGGTTGAGGTGCTGCACCAAGTAACAATCTGGTTATTATTTCATGCATAGGAGAAGAGATACAAGGGTCCATGGGATCGCGTTTACAGTCGAGAGTCAACGTTCAGAGTACATACAGAGAGAAGGAGTCCATGCCAAAACAAATTCCAGCTACAAATATATCATTCAAACCACTTGGACTGTTCAAACCATCCAACACTGCCAATTCATTGTATAATATTTCAGTGGCATCAGTTTCAGCTCATAAGAATCAATTTAATGTTATGTGATGGTTGGGTTATGATTCTAGCTGTTTCCTTTTTTTCTGCCCACTAAACATCCTAAATGGTTTGTTGTTGTATTCATATACGTCAGATAAGGGCTTGGGCTTTGAGGTTGTTGATTTATGATTGTTACATAATGCTAACTTTATTTCAACATAGTTCTGTTTTTTTTTGCCATCTTGTTCTATCTAGATAGTTGTTTATATTGTTTGTGTAATCTTAGAAAGTCATTTCTCATCATGTTTAGAAACACATTTTGAAAATGGTTTTTTTATGTTGGAATTTATAGAGAATACAATAAAAGATTTTGCATATTTTTAATTTAATTTTTTTATTATTTTAATGTTAATATTTTGTTTTAAAATTATAATATTGTAAATTTTTAACATTTAATATTTAAAAGGCTTCTTTCATGCATTTTAATGTTTTTATTGATTTTTTTTTTTAATGATAAACCTTGTTTTTATAGAATTTTTTCTTAACATGAAAAATTATCATGTATTCTCATGATTTAATTAAGTCTATGCTTAAAAAGATAAAGCACCACTTGATCACTAAATTTAGAAAATAAATCGAAATAGATTTAGTTTTTTTTTAAATGTGTTACATAGTTGTGATTTTGAACTACAATTTTCAATTTTCAACTTAAACAATACTATATAAGGTTCTATTTATTTAAGTGGTAACGTTTTATTCTTTTCAATAGCTTTATAATAACATTGTGGAAAAGTCATTGGGTCATTGGTGAATTTGGTTTCTAGTTTTACTTCAGCTAGATTTATTGAGTTGAATATTTCGGCGATGTATTTTTGTTTTGTGAATAATCTGATTGCATTGCACTAAGGAAATATTTGGATATCAAAGTACCTAGGTGTTGGAATAAGAGATTTTCAATAGGCCCCAACCAACATGGTCACTTGAGGTGATATATTAATGCAAAATAAAAATATTTTACAAGAGAGTTTCTCAGATATCATAAGAAAATGACTCTCCATGAACATATTGTGACTCTTGGATTACATAATTACAAATGAATACTAAAGAAACACACTTTTTCCTCAAGACATATTACACCAAGTGATATAAGCCTTAAGATGGGGTGTTAGATTATAAGGATTATGTAATAATGTCAAGTTAGGAAGTAAGTTTTTGTTGGATGATGATTGATATTATCACTCAATCACTTCCTTAAGATGGGCTTATTTTCTATTTTTTCATGTCAGCACATCTTGTTGCTCTTCGAGAGTCGTTTTGGGGCCCTAAACAGTGTTATTTTGGCTCACCACAATCAAAATATAGACAGAGTCAGAGTTTGACAAGATAATGCATAGTTCTCAAAAATCCTTTCCAACGACCTATCACGCACCTAAAACGGAGATCGTATGCAAAAGTTACAATCCGAGGAAGTTAGTGTACTAACTTACCCAAACGGGGCCTACATGACTTTTGGTGTTTGAGCTCCTAGCTTTAGACTTTTAAATGTGTAGGTTTTTGGCATTCTTGTTTAACATAAATAGTCCTCGAGAGCCTCATTGTAATCAAATTCTTGCAAATTAGTGTAGTTGTCACATCTCATCTCAGAGATAATGCTGCCACCATTCTAGCGAGTCTTGCACTCTGTCTTTTTACAGTCTCTTTACAATTTTTTCATTAATAGAAATCAAGTATTGTTGTATTTCTCTGTTTCTGGAAAGTTTCTTGAGTATTTCATTGTAATTTCCCTGCTTTCATTTCGTACTAAGCATAATCCGTAGCAAATTCTTGCAAATGATCTTCGTCGTCGCATCTCTTCTCAGAGATAAAGCTGCCACCATTCTAGCAAGTCTTGCACTTTTACAGTCTATTTACAATTCTTTCATTAATAGCAATCAAGTATTGTTGTATTTCTCCGTTTTTGACAAGTTTCATGAGTATTTCACTGTAATTTCTCTACTTTCATTTCGTTTCGAACATAATCCAGATTGGTAGTATCAAAGCAGGCTACTCTTTATTGTTTTTCAATGCATGTCCCCGTCGAGGTCCGAGTATAGCCAACTGGGTCTCGAGTTTTTTCCTCTTGAGAACAATCACTCTCACTCAACCAATAAACCCTCGATGGCGGCAGGTAAGAAATACGACGAAGGAAAAGATTCTATTAACCTGTTGCTTGAGAAGATTCGTCTCGTGCGACAAAGGGATGAAATGATGGATAATTTTTCACATATATTAGAAGGTTATTTCTGTGTTCAAAATTTTTTCGACAGGGAAAGGATCACCTTCGCACTCCTCAAATCTCTCCCACATGTCAAACATTGATGGGAAACTTATTGAGAGAAAAGTTCCACAAAGGAATCTGGAATATATGGGGTCAATCCCACTTGAGATTTTTTTGTGGATGCGGTCAAAGAATAATACTATCCTGTTGATAACTATGCAGATGAGTAAATGAGATATTGGACCACACTGTGATAAGAGAAGAACCAAACACTGTGGAAGTTCACAAATACTTTCCATACCTTGCGCAACAAGCTAGCTATCAAGGGCTCTGAGCGACATCTCGTTATGAAATATCGTGGGGCCCTACATAGGTACATCCAAATCAAAATGGATTTCCTAAAAATCTCATCATTGGGAGTTTCCTATCGATATGTTGTCAAATCGAGAAAAGCTTTAGGCACCAGAATAAATGGAAATTCAGGTCTCCAAATATGCAACAACCAAAGAACGATAAAGACGACCCTAACCAATAAAATCCAAACAAACAGTACAAGACACATTATAGAAAGGGTAAAGGGAAGATGAAGAATGACACTGGGAAGTGGTGTGACTTCCACAAAATCCCCTGGAACGACACCGATGAATGTCGCTCAAAACAATCATTGGTCGCCAAGGTCAAAACCATGGAGGAAAACACTTATTCAGAATCCGATCCAGAAAATATTGAAACTAGATAGATCATCGACGTAGACCCCACTACGAGTGTTGCAAACACATCAATTCAACAAGAAGAATTAGTAGATCCTAAAGAGGAAGAGCGCCTCTTCCATTCAGAGATGTGGGTGAAGGGGATACCATTGCATTTATTTGTTGATAACGATATCCATAATAACCTCATCTTAGCTAAGGCCGTTAAATAGTTTGGGTTGTCTACAAAACCACACTCACAGCCAAACAACATCGACTGACTTCACTCGAGATGAGATCTCCGTGTCAGCCAACAGTGTCACCTGTCCTATGGCATCCATCCCTTCAAGGATGAGGTAGTGTGAGATGTTTCCCCTCTTGATGTTTATGATGTGGTTTTGGTCCACCCATGCATGTGGAGACGTCATATTGTCTACGAGTCTAGACCCCGTAGTGTCATTATTACTCTAGGAGGTCAGCTCTATTGGATACAGAGGTAGTTTCGACTACTGCTTGATGGAAATAGTACCTCAAGGTAATATATCATACTGCAAAATTCATCCATTTCACCGTCTATTAAAAGGATGCATAGAATATCGCTACAACCACTGTAGAGTCAACACCTTCTATCCATCAAAATAAGATTGTCAAAGAGAAAGAACATATTGTTTCTTCACCTACATTGGTGCCTACACAATGCCCCGTCAAACCCAGAGACAACAGATTGGTGGAGCATATTCAATCCCGCCAGCAAATGGTTTGTGACAGTCTTCCATGATCAAGCAACGCAACTTCTCCAACAAAGCACACAACTCACCAAAATTCAGATTGAGAACATGCTTTCCCCTCTTCCCTAGGCACTCAACATAATGGAGACCGTTTCTTCCTAAGTGGGGAGGATTGATATCGGTGGATATTCATCAACACGTTCTTCTATACTTCTTTGTAATTGTGGGTTCTACATTTTTGGGGTTGTGTTGAGCCCTCCACATACCCCAGGTGGATATTAGTAGCCTTCAACCTAATCCAACTGGATTATTTTGTATTTTTTCATGTCATCACATCTTGTTGTACTTCGAGGGCCATTTTGGGGACCTAAATAATGTTATTTTGGCTCGCCACAGTCAAACTATAGGCAGAGTTAGAGTTTGACGATGTAATGCAAAGTTCGCAAAAGACCTTTCCAACAAGATATCACTTACCTAAAATGGAGATCGTATGCAAAAGTTACGATACCAGGAAGTTAATGTACTAACTTACCCAAAAGGGGCCCACATGACTTTTGGCCTTTGAGCTCGTAGGGTTAGGTTTTTGGGTGTCTAGGGTTTTGGAATTCTTGTTTAACATAAAAGGGCCTTCAGAGCCTCATTGTAATCAGCTTCTTGCATATGAGCGCATCCATCACATCTCTTCTCCGAGATAAAGCTGCCACCATTCTATTAAGTCTTTCACTCTATATTTTTATAGCCTCTTTACAATTCTATCATTAATAGAAATCAAGTATTGTTGTATTTCTCTATTTTTGGCAAGTTTCATTAGTATTTCACTGTAATTTCTCTTCTTTCATTTCGTTCCAACCATAATTCGGATCAACTTCTTGCAAATGAGCGTAGTCTTCACATCTCTTCTCAGAGATAAAGCTTCCACCATTCTAGTGAGTCTTGCACTCTGTATTTTTACAATTGTTTCATTAATAGAAATCAAGTATTGTTGTATTTTTTCGTTTCTGGAAAGCGTCATGAGTATTTCACTGTAATTTCTCTGCTTTCATTTCGTTTCTTTTCTTTCATGAGCTCCTAGGGTTAGGTTTTTGGGTGTCTAGGGTTTTGGAATTCTTGTTTAACATAAAAGGGCCTTCAGAGACTCATTGTAATCAGCTTCTTGTGAATGAGTGTAGCCATCACATCTCTTCTAAGAGATAAAGCTGCCACCATTCTAGCGAGTCTTACACTCTTTATTTTTACAGTCTCTTCACAATTCTTTCATTAATAGAAATCAAGTATTATTGTATTTCTCTGTTTTTGGCAAGTTTCTTGAGTATTTCACTGTAATTTGTCTACTTTCATTTCATTCCTAACATAATCCAGATCTACTTCTTACGAATAAGCGTATTCATCACATCTCTTCTCAGAGCTAACGATTCCACCATTCTAGCAGGTCTTGCACTCTGTATTTTTATAGTCTCTTTACAATTCTTTCGTTAATAGAAATAAAGTATTGTTGTATTTCTATATTTCTCGAAAGTTTCATGAGTATTTCACTATAATTTCTCTGCTTTCATTTCGTTCTGATCATAATCCGGATCATCCTCTTGCGAGTGAGCGTAGCCATGACATCTCTTCTCAAAGATAAAGATGCCACCATTCTAGTGAGTCTTACACTCTATATTTTTACATTCTCTTTACAATTATTTCATTAATATAAATCAAGTATTGTTGTATTTCTCTGTTTTCGATAAGTTTCATGAGTATTTCACTTTAGTTTCTCTTCGTTCATTTCGTTATGAACATAATCCGGATCATAATATGATTTTTTTTATATTAAATTATATATATGCTTTAGTCAATTAATATATATTAAAATAATTTTTAATTTAAAAAATAAAATCATTCACATAAAATGGATAAATTCAGTTTTAGAATGGAAGGAGAGTTGATGAAAATACCAATCTGAATATGAAAAAATTAAATAGGTGTTTACTATATAAACAATATCTTTGCAAATTCGCGATGTATGATCATACATATATAAATAAAAGTGTAGTTTAATGTTTTATGAATTGTTTTTTTTTTTTTTTCGAGTGGTTCCAAATAATGTAAAGGGGAATTGATATTTTTAACATGAAATTTGACAATAATTATTTTAGATTTATAGAATTGTTAATATTATATGTTAAAATTATACAATTTGGTTCGGTAGTGGTATTTGAGGGTACATAAAGAATTTATGCATTAAAAACTACAATTTCATCAAATCCAAAATTGTAGTGACAATGCTTGCATTGCCAAATTACAACGTTGGCATTGCTGAAAAATGTCAAAAATAGAAAATGCTTAACCTTATTCTATAATGGAACATTAAGTTAAAGTTGGCATGCGTATGATATGACTGCGTGGTGGTCTAGATGATTAGATCCCTAGCATTTCCATCTTGTTTCTGTAAATAATAAAATTTTATTTTAGAATAAAAAGTTTTTAAACATACTAAAAACCCTCAATCAAAGTGTATTCTATAGATAATACTAGTAGTTTGACATATGAAACATATTAGCATTCAAGTTTTATTACCTTAAAGCTACCACAATAATTTAATTCTCATACCCTTACAACCATTACAATTTCAGTCAATAATGCATCCTATGTTGCATTTGCAAGTGCAATCTAGTGTCTCAAGTGCATATTACAACATGGAACAAGAGGAACAATGTTTGTTCACACACAAA
>JASDQU010199820.1:6621-25893 GCA_032191745.1 Picea mariana
AACCAGTGTGTGCATTCCCTAAATGCAACGTCCATGTCAATTTCGAGGAAGAGTCTCTGTTTTCCCAAGAAAAGCTGAGCGAGCTTGTGCGTGGAGCCCTGTTCTGAGATCTTGACCCTGAGAACATCCTGTGACTACTGAACCGGTTCTTGGGAAGCCTGTGTCCGTTTTCCCTGTGTTTGTTGTGGCACACAGTTCTGGACTGCGTGAGGCTTGCTGGCCTATGAGCGACTCCCTCCAGGTGAGAGAGTGCACAAAGGAAGGAGAGAGCTCTTGGAAGGAACCCTGTAGCTTCCACAGAACCTGGAGACTTCCGGTCCGGTCTGTTCCTGTAACCCAAGGTAAGGGAGACTGGCAGCCGAAGGACTGTCCAGGTGACAGAGAAGGTGCACTCTCCTGGGGTGGAACAAGAATGTGGGGAATGAGGGCCTGTGGGAAGTGAGCATGGGATATTCCTGTGAGAGCATTCTTCCTGGTGGTTGTGTGTGACTGAATTCCCTGTAACCTCAGCCTGAGCCTGGATTCCTTGCCCTCAGGTGGAGCTCATTCCTAGCGCGGGGGTGACCCACTGTTGAGTTGAGGAGCAGTGCGGTCTACGGCTGGGAGGTTCGTGGAAGGCCTACATTTGGTTAGTGGATTTCTCCACTGTCAAAAGATAAGTGTTTAATTATATTTTTTTTACCACGTTTTATCATGACTGTACTGGATCTATTATCATGTTTTCCGCTGTGTAAATGAATTGCTGTTGAAAGCTATGGATTGTCTAATTATAACAATAACTATATGTTTATTCTGAGAATTAAAATGTATCTCTTTGCTGTTACGCATGTGATTATACAATTCTGTATGTTTTATGTAAGAGTCCATGTATAGATTGATGAAAGAGAGGTTTTAAAGCCTCGGTAGTGAAAGGTGACACTACAGACCTGTTCGTCGTGACCTTGGAAAGTTGTAAGGAATTCGAACCAACCAGCATATCTGAACCTTTGAGCTATCTGAGGATAAGCTTCGAGGAGTTCAACATCCCCGAGTTCTAATCTGACCACTTGTCCACTCCTCTTAGGCACCATTGAAACATGCTGCTACAACTGGCACTGCTCGGATTCTGAATATGCTACCTGCAATCAGTTAATATATAACCATTCTCCTGAGAAAACATCTGTGCTTAAAATTCAACAAAAACATTATGATGAGTGACTGTTTCAAATCATAATCTTTGGGAATTGAACAGTTTAAAAAGAGTCCTTTGCGGGTACAGAACAGTCCGATCATGTAAAGGTTTGAATCATCAAATGATTCGAGAGCCATCGTGGGACACATGCGAATTATTAGTCCTCGATATGGGTAATCATAAGAGAATCTGGATGGCATGCGCATATTAAGGTATGATTATATTTGCGCTACGAGAATAATGTTATTCCAGTAGCACTTTTAATGACTTAGCATAATTTGAATTTGTAAATTTCAAACAGACATATGAAGTGACACATCATTCAAAAACATGTTTTAAAACTCCAAACTTAAAGAAATTATCCAAAAAGCTAAAACACAAACCATAACAAGCTGAAAGCAATGATTTAAATCAAATGGAAACAGATAATGAAGTGCAGGTAGGAGGGGTTTAGGATCAGTATTTCTCACTAGATCAAAAGCAAAATTAGAGACTAACACTGGCTCCTTCTAGGGATGGAGTTTGATAATAAAATCCAAAAACTGTAGACCAATGCCTTTTCCTTTATTTATGATTCCCTGATCTCCCTACATTTGTCAGTCTTTATTCACAGCATAACTGTAAGAAAAAGTCCATTGGGTGTATGGAGTCTTTATTGAAAAGAAAACCTAATGTGCTAACTGAAAACCTGATGAGTCTTTATAGAAAATAGTGCTTCAAGAAGCTCCCATTCATTGGGCCTCCAAAAGTTTCTGTGTTGTCTAAATTATGCAAGAGAAAAGTGTTATTGTCCATTGCCTTGGCTATTCTGAAAGGAGCATACTATAGGTTATCGAACTTACCATGTTTTGCTTTATCCTCTCTCCTGGCATCCCACCTTAACACCAAATATCCTTCATTGAAAACATATTTCTTAGTTCTCTTATCGAATGTAGCCTTGACTTTACTCTAGTGAGAAACGACTTTCTGATTCACCTGTTCTTTGACCTACTGAACTTCAATCATCTGGAAAATTCTCCTTTGGAGATCTTTGGGTTCTTCTAACTCTTCTTGTAAAAAATTTAAAACTGGTAGGCCCAATTGAATTGTAAGAATAGCTTCTGTCCCATATACCATTTGGAAAGGAGAGGTCCCAATAGACTTCTTGTTGCTGATACGATCGGCCCATAAGGAAAACTTTAACTTGGAATCCCATGATTTTTTATTTTTTGCCAATAGTTTTTTGATAATCCTTATCAGAGTCTTATTGGAAGATTCTGCTAACCTGTTCCCTTGGGGGTGGTAGGGAGTAGAATGAACCAATTTGATACTATACTTATTGTAGAATTCAATCATGGAATTCGATTTAAAATCCTGCGCATTATCAATGACTAGTTTTTTAGGACAGCCAAACCTGGAAAAAATATATCCTTCTAGAAAGTCCATGATTACCTTTTCTGTTGCATTCTNCCACTGATTACTTTACGAAGTAATCAGTGGCTATAAGGATCCATCTATGTTGTCCTGAAAGATGAAGGATTGATCTCTTCGATGAAATCCAAGCCCCACTGTTGGAATGGTCCATGAGTGACGATTGGTTTTAAAGGAAGAGACGTAAGTTTATTCCTTCCAGCAAATTTATGACAAGGTTCACATTCCCTGACCCAAGCAAAAATATCTGAGAATAGAACAGGCCAATAATAGAATTCCCTAGGAATATTGAAGGTAGTATCCTTCCAATGGTGATGGCCTCTGCACACACCATGATGTAGATCATAAAAAATTTGTTCAATTTATTTTTCATTAACACACCTCAACAAGAAACCATTATGATCTTTCCAGAATAAAATCTGATCAATAATGCAATACTTCACTGCTCTTAACTTTAATGATCTGATTTTTGATTTATCCAACTCTAGGGGAGATTGAAAATTCAGCAGAAAAAATACGATATCTTTGTACCATGGTGAAGAAACATACTTGTTGTTTACCTGTAAATTTGTTTCTTCAATATGGAAAGAAGAATCCTGTGTCTTGTTTGAAAGATGGTACAACCCAATTTCTTTGCAATTAGATTCTGTCATTAATTTGGCAAGGCCTTGACCTATTATCAGCTGAGTAGGCTTTATGGTGAGATCATACTCCAGGGATTTTGTTATCCATTTCCCTCTCTTTCCTTCATAGTCAGGCTAAACCAATATTTCTTTGACTACACTGCTTGGGACATAAGTTGTGATCTCAGATTGAAGGATATATACTCTAAAGGACTTCATAGCCTTTACCAGGGCATAAGCCTATTTCCCCATTATTTCATACTTCAATTCAGAGTCTCTGAGGGTTTTTCTAAAGAAGGAGATGGGTTGCTCATATCCTTGCTCATTTTTTTGCAGGAGGACAATAGCTATGGTGTTTTCTGATGCAAATGAGAAAATCATGAATCCTTTGGAATAATCTGGACTAATGAGAATAGGGGCTTGAACAAGAGCCTGCTTAATTCTTTCAAAATATTCTTTAGCTTCAGGTATCCACTTAAGTTCTGCATCCTTTTTCAACATGTTAGTGATGTATTTGATAATCTCTACAAAATTAGGTATAAACCTCCTCAAAAAATTAATTTTACCAATGAAGGACTGAATAGACTTCTTGTTTCTAGGAATATCTATTTGTTGGATAGCCTTGACTCTTTCTGGATCTATTTTAATACCTTCAGGGGAAACAATATGTCCTAAAAGATTTCCTTCCTCCATGGAAAAGTGTGATTTTTTAGGATTAAGTGATATGCCATACCTTCTGCATTTCTCAAAAATCTGCTTCAAGTGCTGTAAATGTTCTTCATCAGATGCTGAAAATACAGTGATGTCATCGAGATAAATAACCACAAACCTGTATTTTTCACCAATAAAAGCAATATCCATAGCCCTTTGAAATGTGGCTCCTGCATTCATCAGTCCAAAGGGCATCTTTTCGTACATAAAAGTGCCCCATGGAGTGGTAAAAGTTGTTTTCTTTTTATCTTCCTCCACTACTGATATTTTATTGTACCCTGAGTATCCATAAGGCATAGAGATCCTCTTTGCACCAACAAATCTCTGTAAGATATGATCCATTTTTGGTAATGGATAATTTTCTTTCAAGGAGCACCTGTTCAAATTCCTAAAGTCCACACAGAGCCTTATCTCTCTATTCTTCTTCCTGACAGGCACAAGGTTGGCTACCCATTCACTGTATCTCAGTGGCACTATGATTTTGGCTTCTAATAGTCTTTTCAACTCCTTTTCTATTATGGGTAACAATAGAGAATTAAATTGCCTAAACTTTTTCTTAATAGGTTTAGACCCATGTTTTAGAGGAATTTTGTGATGTATGATCTCTGTATCAAACACTTTCAAATATTCATAAGACCAGGAAAATATATATGAATATTGCTTCATTATCTCAACACATGTTCTTCTCCGTTTCTATGATAGTTTCTTAGATATTTTGACCAACCTGGGATTTGTTCCAAAGGACGTAGTTCCACAGGTCATAGTTCTAAAGGGCGTAGTTCCAAAGGGCATAGTTCCAGAGGTCATAGTTCCAGAGGGCGTAGTTTCAGAGGGTGTAGTTCCAGAGGTCATAGTTCCAAAGGCATAGTTCCAGAGGATGTAGTTCCAGAGGACGTAGTTCCAGAGGTCATAGTTCCAAAGGGCGTAGTTCTAGAGGGCGTAGTTCTAGAAATATGCCCTCTGGAACTATGACTTGTGGAATTGTGACCTGTGGAACTATGACCTGTGGAATTACGCCCTCTGAAACTATGCCCTCTGGAACTACGCCTCTGGAACTATGACCTCTCAAACTATGCCCTCTGGAAATATGACTTGTGGAATTGTGACCTGTGGAACTATGACCTGTGGAACTACTCCCTCTAGAACTATGACCTCTAGAAATACGCCCTCTGGAACTACACCCTTTGGAACTATGACCTGTGGAACTTTTCCCTCTGGAACTATGCCTCTGGAACTATGACCTCTAGAACTACGCCCTCTGGAACTATGCCCTTTGGAACTATGACCTCTAGAACTACGCCCTCTCGAACTATGCCCTATGGAATTTTGACTTGTGGAACTATGACCTGTGGAACTACGCCCTCTGAAACTATGACCTCTGGAACTACGCCCTCTGGAACTACACCCTTTGGAACTATGACCTGTGGAACTACGCCCTCTGGAACTGTGACTTGTGGAACTATGCCCTCTAGAATTAGGACCTCTGGAACTATGACCTGTGGAATTGTGACCTGTGGAACTATGACTCGTGGAACTACACCCTTTGGAACTATGCCCTCTAGAACTACACCTCTGGAACTATGACCTATGGAACTATGCCATCTGGAACTACACCCTTTGGAACTATGACCTCTGGAACTATGCCCTCTAGAACTATGACCTGTGGAATTGTGACCTATGGAACTACGCCTTCTGGAACTATGACCTCTAGAGCTACGCCCTTCTGAACTATGACCTCTGGAACTACACCCTCTAGAACTGACCTCTAGAACTATGACATTTAGAACTATGACCTATAAAACTATGACCTGTGGATTCGTGACCTATAGAACTATGACCTATGGAACTACGCCCTTCGGAACTATGACCTCTGAAACTACACCTTCTGAATCTATGACCTGTGGAACTAGGCCCTCTGGAACTATGACATGTGGAATTGTGACCTCTGGAACTATGCCCTCTGGAACTATGCCCTTTGGAACTATGACCTCTGGAACTATTCCCTCTGGAACTATTCCCTCTGGAACTACACCCTCTAGAACTACACCTCTATAAATATGACATGTGGAACTATGACATGTGGAACTATGACATGTGGAACTACGCCCTCTGGAACTATGCCTCTGGAACTATGACCTCTGGAACTACGCCCTTTGGAACTATGACCTCTGGAACTACGCCCTCTAGAACTATGCCTCTGGAGCTATGCCCTTCGGAACTGTGACCTCTGGAACTATGCCCTCTAGATCTATGACCTCTAGAACTATGCCCTCTAGAACTAGGCCCTCTGGAACTATGATCTGTGGAATTGTGACCTCTGGAACTATGCCCTCTGGAAGTATGACCTATGGAACTACGCCCTATGGAACTACACCCTTTGGAACTACATCCTTTGGAACTACGCCTCTGGAACTATGACATGTGGAGCTACGCCATCTGGAACTACACCTCTTGAACTATCACCTCTAGAACTACGCCCTCTGGAACTACACCCTTTGGAACTATGACCTTTGGAACTACACCGTTTGGAACTATGACCTGTGGAACTACGCCCTCTGGAACTACGCCCTTTGGAACTACGCCCTCTGGAACTACGCCCTCTCGAACTACACCTATGGAACTATGACCTTTGGAACTATGCCCTCTAGAACTACGCCCTTTGGAACTATTACCTCTGGAACTACGCCTCTGGAACTATGACCCGTGGAATTGTGACTTGTGGAACTATGCCCTCTGGAACTATGACCTCTGGAACTACACCCTCTGGAACTACTCCCTTTGGAACTATGACCTCTGGAACTACGCCCTCTTGAACTACGTCCTCTCGAGCTATGACCTCTAGAACTACGCCCTCTAGCACTATGCCTCTGGAACTATGACCTCTGGAACTATGCCCTCTGGAACTATGACTTGTGGAATTGTGACCTGTGAAACTACACCCTCTAGAACTATGACCTATAGAACTACGCCCTCTGGAACTACGCCTTTGGAACTATGACCTCCGAAACTATGCCCTCTGGAACTACGCCCTTTGGAACTATGAACTCTAGAACTAAGCCCTCTGGAACTATGACCTGTGGAACTATGCCCTTTGGAACTACGCCCTTTGGAACTATGACCTGTGGAACTATGCCCTCTGGAACTACGACCTCTGGAACTATGCCTTCTGGAACTATGCCCTTTGGAACTATGCCCTTTGGAACTATGCCTCTGGAACTATGACCTATGGAACTACGCCCTCTGGAACTACACCCTTTGGAACTATGACCTATGGAACTACACCCTTTGGAACTACGCCTCTGGAACTACACCCTTTAGAACTATGACCTCTGGAACTATGCCCTCTAGATCTATGACCCGTGGAACTATGCCCTCTAGAACTAGGCCCTCTGGAACTATGACCTGTGGAATTGTGACCTCTGGAACTATGCCCTTTGGAACTATGCCCTTTGGAACTATGACCTCTGGAACTACACCCTCTGGAACTACACCCTTTGGAACTATGCCCTCTAGAACTACGCCTTTGGAACTATGATATGTGGAACTACGCCTCTGGAACTATGACCTCTGGAACTATGACCTGTGGAACTACGCCCTCTGGAACTATGACCTCTGGAACTATGCCCTCTGGAACTATGACTTGCTGAACTGCGCCCTCTGGAACTACTTCCTCTAGAACTATGCCCTTTGGAACTATGACCTATGGAACTACGCCCTCTGGAACTACGCCCTCTGGAACTACGCCTCTAGAACTACTCCCTTTGGAACTATGACCTTTGGAACTATGCCCTCTGGATCTATTACTAGGAGAGTTTAGTTGATGAGAGAAGCACTCGGTAGTATATGTATATATACTGGGTATATATGTCGGTAATATATACTAAGTATATATAGCGGTATATATACTCAATATATACCAATATATATACTATAGGTATATATGTCGATAATATATGTCGTTTACTGAGTATATATACCAGTATATATACTAAGTATATATAACGGTATATATATGTTGGTAATTATATATATATACTGAGTATATATACTCAATATATATATCGATATATATACTCAGTATATATATATATATATATATAATTACCGACATATATATACCGGTATATATACTTAGTATATATATACCAGTATATATACTAGGTATATATGTCAGTAATATATACCGGTATATATATTGAGTATATATAGCAGTATATATAGTATATATGTCGATAATATATATCGGTATATATACTGAGTATATATACTCAATATATATACTGGTATATATACTAGGTATATGTGTAGGTATATATACTGAGTATATATATCTCTATATATACCGGTATATACATTGAGTATATATACTATATATACCGATATATATTATCGACATATATACCTAGCATATACTGAGTATATATACCAGTATATATATATCGGTATATATATTGAGTATATATATTGACACATATACCTAGTATATATATCGGTATATATACTGATCCTTTATATATACTAATCCTTTAAATACTAATGCAAAAGTATGCTCATAGGAACTGAGCCTGCAAAGGTCACAGAGGCAGTGATGGAATCCCTTAAAGGGAAAGGATTCTATATGTTTGAAGAATAATTCACATACATAAGGCTTTACTGCTTCTTCCCTGTGCATGTGTGACTGAGTTTTGGTGCATGAGCTATGTAGACAATGCAAGACATGGTCCTTATTCTTCGACAATAAAAGAAAGAGGAAATTTATCACTATGCAACTCAAAATTTATGGGATTATCGTCAAGAGCTCATTGAAATGGTTGGATTCTTCGAAATCCTTGTTAAGAAGAAGTGGAGGTAATTAGAGGCTTTGACCTAGAAGGAATTTTTGTGGCTCACATGCTATCCATCAGTTACCCCCCAATATTTAGTAGGGTGCAAGAAATTTTGCAAGGGGGAGACGACAACAAATAATCTCATTTCGAAGGAAAGGTGACAACCATCTGAAGCAAAATTTCACCCAGGAGAAAGAAACAACCAATTCAGGAAGATTCACATACTAAGGTGAGTTCAAATGTGGGTACATATGTATGTGAATTCCCTTAGAAACCAAAAATCCTTATGTATATATGATTTCTTCTTTGTGTTAATATGAAATATATGTATCAAAACTCATCTTTATCAGATGCTCTATTGCATGTAATTTCATTTGTACTTCTACCATAATCAACTTGGGATTCATCCTTGTTAGATGCCCTAAGAGGTTATTTATTTTCTCTGTAATCTTTTATTTGCAACAACATCTAATTGGTGTAAATCGATGCTCTCTAGCTTGCCTCTGATAAGTCACTTTTCAATTTACCAAGTATCCAGTAAACCTTCATTGATTTCTGACTTGTCTGTGACTCCATTGGCCAATGAACTTTCTTTCCACATTGCCACCAACACTATAAGCCCAAATTTATCTTAGAGATCTATCCTTTGAGCATAAAACCAAATCAACCCTTTCAGTGATTGATTTGAAGACAGAGAGCCCCCTCTGGGTTGGAAGGGATAACTTCTAGCCTCAAGTTGGTCTGTGGTTACCTTTGTGATTTGCCTCCTCAGCCAAGGCAATTTATAGAGAGATAACAAACCAACTATTTTATTTTAAGAATGGATCTTGATTTTTTCATTGTTTACAACTTTTTGGCCTATATACTTCAAATTTTAGTGTCAATTTATGGATTTCGTGTTCGATTGGTTATGTCAAATGTGTCTTTTAAGGGACTGATCACCCTCGTTTTTTGTCACTTGAGACCGATCGACATTTACAATCAGTGTTTGGAAATACCCTGCAACTTGTACTTATCCACATATCCTCTTATCTCTACCCATGAGTTTCTCTCCATGCGAAGACTTCCTTGCCTTCATCCATCAACTTGTTGTAGTGTGGATGGAACTCCATTCTTGAGATATTATAAACCATTAATATAATTTGTAATGTTAATCATAACCAAGGTTCAATTCTTGACTATTAATCAGATATCTAATACATGTATTGCTACCCACAACATTACCATTTAAATGATATATGTAAAATAACAAAGTTGTCAAACTCATTGTAGTCATCTATAGACTTGACAATTTTTTTATTCTTATAATTAAAGGATCGACATTGATGGCTATGGGCGCCTAGTCCATCAGATTAAATAGATTATTCCAAACATCCAATCTCTTCTTGTTTTGATTAGGTTATCCATGTCTCTTCACATTCTAATTTTGAACAATTAACTAGATGACATGTGACTCATTGAGTTTCTCCATCAAGATTAATGAAAAAATCTGTTTACAACATCAAATGTTGATTTTGCACCCATGATTATATCAATGATTAACCCAAACCCTTTGAGACTTTCCCAATGTTTTGAATTTTTTTTCTTTGACGTGGTTTTTTAAGATTTACTACATTAAACATCATATTTTAAATGTGGGTGATATTCAACATAACCCCAAAATTTGCAAATCATTTTCAATCAATTCATCTCAAGTTTGTGGAGGCTTTTCAACAATCAAAACTACATCAAAATATCTCTTTGGTACATGTACCTTGTTAAAATAGAATGAGATTGAACCATGAGAAGATGTCTTAACAAAAGTAACCTAAATACTAATATAAATTGTACATTTCTTAAATGACAATATTTTTTTATAACTTGATTAGGGATACATGGATGTAGGTTTTTCAAGTTTCACATTTTCTCTACAAACTATGTTATCAAGATTCCACATACTAGAAGATGATTACTTTAAAATGATGTAGGTTTGCTGCTTTTTGGCATTAGGTTTAGTTGAATTTGCTTGGATTCTATGTTCCATGGAAGAGTTAAGGGTATTAAATTTGATTTAATTGGAGGAGAATCATCTAACAATCACATGGGTATTAGATGAATTTTAGTTCGAGGGGAGTTTAATGTCAATCAAGAGGTATCAACGCATTTCCATTGCATGTTTACAAGTAACATGAATGTGTTAAAATCTTGTAGAGAGGCTACTTTGTCATTTGAGATCGCGCAAGTCAAATGACCATCAATTATAACACATGTGCAAGCAAGCAACATCTTCTTTGATTTTTGTGTTGTCTAGCTTATTGATCCCATCTCACCCAATTGTTTTTCACATTTTGATTGAGTTATATCAATTACCCATGAAAATATCCCAATACATAACAATCACCCTCAATTCCTTCTTAATCCAATATTCCCTCCAACATAGGTCTATTTATGATTAACTGGTTGGACCCTTATTTTTTGGGACACTATACATAACTACCATCTCCATACGAATGAATAAGAAACAATTGGAGTTGTTGCATGGATCCTCTATTGATTAATGTATTGTCCAAAAGAAACACTTCATAACTTTGAGCATCGTAATCACCAAAACAATTCAAGTGTTTGGAGGTATGGTACTCTACAATTCTATTTGAGTTACTTTTAATTGCAATATTTTTTCTTCACTTTTCCATTACTTTTTAAGGATTATGTAAACATTTAATAATTGTAGTCGGGTGATTTATAGCCCAATATGAGAGAGATGTTGTCATGTTACATAACATAACGCTACATTAAAAAATTAAATAAAATTAAACCAACATTTTAAAGGCTATTTATTAAAGTGTAATTTTTTTATCATTTAATAGGAATGCATTAATACATGACATGAAATTAAATGATAAAAAAATTTACACCTTCATTAATTTAATCCTTCTTGATGCTTTATAAATACAGATTTAAGATAAATTTACATTTTTATATATACATATGATATATATACATATATAAAATAAAGAGATGTAAAACCAAACTCACATCTTTTGATAAAAAAAATAGTTACAATTTCTTTTATTTTAATTCTATTAAAACCGTGTTTTTAAAATAAAAAATTAATGCTATTAAAAGTTGAAACTGTTTTTTTATTGCTTTTATTTTATTGTTTTTTGAAATTTTCTTTAAGATTAGTTTAAATGTAACAACTTCATAATTCATATACATGAAGATAGAAAATATTTTATCTATACATTGAAAAATCCATTTAAAAAAATGGAAAAATTCATGAAAGAGAGATGCGGGCCCAGGCCAAGCACCATTTAAGGACTGAGCCCACCCTTCATGAGTTTGAGAAGCCATGTACGCCATGGTAACTAAATATACAATGAATTACATAATGTTTTTCAAATTCTGGAATGGGCGCGAAAGGACTAAGTAGATGCAACATTTAACAATGACTGTACCTGGAGTTTGCAGCTCACATCTCGTCAAGTGCTAACGACGGTTTGGGTGACGTTAGTGTAGTATGGGGATGTTGTGCATGGGGATGCGGCTATGGTATGGTATGGCACAAGAGATGGAGGACCATGCAGCAACCTCCCAATCATTGGGCTGCTGCATGGTAGATAGCCTTCGCCTTTCTCCGGCATCCTCTGTCCCCCCAATTGTGGCCATGGATCCTCGGGAAGCTCCTTCAATCGGATGTTGTCTACTCCACGCCATTTCCTTTCTCCATTTTTCATCTCTGCAGATTGCATGATTTCGAGGTCGCTCAGTTCGAAGCTCATCATTTTTATGAAATTGAAATTTTAATGTTCATTCAACCTGAATAAACAAAGAAAGGTTTGAGGGATGCTTCTAATAAGTACTTAAAATCTGACATTGCGATGGAACCCTAAGACAATGATCTCTTGTCATCGCCGACGCCTGCAACAATTCTCAGTGGGAGTCTTCCCACTTTGTCTTAGCTCGGGGCAGACCTTCAGCCTCAATATGCCTTGGTTATTCATCCAGGAAGGAATTTTTTCCAGCGTCGAGTCCTCACCAAGCTCCCTCCATCCACTGACATTTCAAGATTTGGGAACTAAGGGCCTTCCCTCATCACACTGCAGCTTGCTCTGAGACTATTGCAGGATCTCCCCTTTTTGTGAAGACCACCGTCAGTTCTTCTCTCTTCTTGCACGTTCATGATTCAGACTCTGTTTTTTTATCTCAAAGCCCAGATCCACTAGGTGATAGGTATTTTTCCTTTCTTTCAAAGACTCATCTTTGAAGGCCAGCAACTCATGGATGGCTCTTTGCTACATGGTCATGGGAATCTAAAGAATGCAACCATTTCTCTCGTTTTTCATCTGCGTGGAGGAGCACCATCCTCTACTCAACCAAGCTCTTATAAGCATGCCACGAAAACAAGGCTTTTCGCTCCTTCAAGGTCCAAGGATGAAACTTAATGAGCAAAAGAGTTGTCTGGCTCTGCCTTCATTGTGGAGAAGTTCGCAGATCCTCCAGCAATAGAGGTCAAAGATCCCCATGTCTATGGCTCCGCTTTTACCTACTAGCAAAAGGCCCTCATCTGTCGTTTCAACGAGCTATGGCCCTCGGCTTCTGCACTCAGGGAATGGGTAAATAAGACCTGGTCTTCAGATCATGAGTTGTTCTTTTGATCCAAAAGGTTCTTCATTGTTAACTTTTCCATAGAGGAGGTCTGATAACGCGTGTTGGAGCAAGGTCCATGGTTCTGGGGCAGATCTGGTCTTTCCATGTAGAGATGGTTCCCTGATTTCAACCCGTTGACCATGACTGCTATGACTACACCAATCTGGGTAAGACTCCCTAATTTACCTTTTCATTTTTATACTCCAAATTTTTTACCTACCCTGGGCAATGCGTTGGGTAAGTTTATCAATCTTGACATAGAGTGGATATCGAAAGGCTTCGTCACCTTCATCTGCATATGCATTGAAATCGACCTCCGTTAAGGGCTACTGGATAGAATTATTATAGATTGGACTGAGGATGAACCTTACATGCAACTGGTCAATTATGAGAACACTGCCTTCAGGTGCCGCTCATGTAAGAAAACATGGCACCTTTAGGCAACATGTCCTTTATCCCCAACCCCATTCTCATCCTCTGGAGCATGGAAAAGGGATAACGGTTGGCAAGACCCTAAAAATCACAAAAGTCGCTCTAACTCTTCATCTAACAACAACCAACATCACAAAGACACTCCAGCTCCTCCGCATTATACAACACCATCACAGTCTCCAACAAATGAGAAACAACCAACCACAGACTCAAAACACCAGCCTTCAGCATCAGTACAACATCCTGAAGCTTCAAAATTTTTGACTTCAAAACCCACAGTTCATCTTTTGCAAACTCCCCCTGAAAATGATGAATAGAATGAAATGATCATGGCCACAACCCCGCTCTCAGCGGCTCATAAACGTCCTCATGAATCAGATAATTCAGACAGTGATAAGGAAGCACCCTTAGCTTCCATAGCTCAAGACTTCGGCATTTCCTCAGACCATCTGTATTTGGTGGAGAAGGCAGCTGAGACTATTTGTTCCTCTGGTTGGATTGATGTTCATAAGAAAAAAGGTAGAAAGGATCATCTCTGGTCAACACAATGACCAGATCATTTCTCCTTGTCTTTGTAATGTTTCATATTGTTATGCCCATGTATTCCTTGTGGATCTCTTTTAGCATAGGTTAGTCTTCAGTGTTCCCCTATGTTAAATTATGAGCTTGATTTCTTATGCGGATTGTTTCTTTAAATTTTTCAACACTTTGATTCCAACTTAATATATTTCAACAATATAGAATCATAACTGAATAGCAATAACCATGTAGATACATACGCATGCACATCAACAACACGTGTACCATGGGGAAACTCTGTACATGGAGAAAAACCCCAACAAACAATCTTCCTTTATTGCATTAATAATGTATGATCACGTACAAATATCCACCATGAAAAATCTGCTCTTAAATTAGCTTGCCAGGATGATTTTGACCTGACTATGTAACATGTAAAAACAGAGAGACCTTGTTGTCCTAATCTGTTGTTAGATACTATCACTGTGGACAGAATTCATACGCTGCCTTAGGACTCCTTTGCTGCCTTTTCTGCTAATATATATTAGCATTGTTTCCAGGTTACCTTCACTATCTTTTTGGACTAATATACACAACACTGTCACATAAAACTTTCGTTGCCTTAGGACTGATATACACAACACTGTCACATAGAAATTTTGTTGCCTTAGGACTGATATGTTGCCTCTCCTCCTTCACCCTTACACTACATAACAATTGTGTAGAATGAGGGGTCGACCTCTACTTATAAAGGAGTGGAGAGGAGAAAGAGATGGCTTGAATTAGGAGCTTGAATGCATGCTTTCCTAACTCGACTTTACACTTAAGAAAATAGACCTTGGACATGAGTTCGAAAATATAACATGACTTGAGACTTTAGTTACAACTCGCCTTTGACTTGACAATGCATGTGAACTAACTCAGCATGCACATGTCATGCATGCAACATGCAACTAGACATGCATGCAATGTGTGACAAACTTGACAACTTTGACTTTGACCTAGACAAACAAATTTGACATTTTACAACTTGACTCTTTACAACATGAGTTTAACAACTCATTCAAATCGACTCTTATCATAGCAATTCAAATTTCTCTTCATGATGGATTATGTCATATGTGCCAACACACTAAATCAATACATTTACATCATTTGCAATATCATGAAGATTTTTTGTTTCTATCTCATAGGAATTTTATGTTCAACCTAACTTTTGCTAGATGCCTTGACTTTTTCTCATGGCTCACAAGGCTTGACTAGGCTCATAGAGGTTGTACGTTCCCCCTCAATTTTGCACTAGACTGCCTATGCTCACATAGGTTGTATGTCCTCCCTAACTTTGGTGTTAGACTTACATCTTGAATAACAAGATCATATAGCATCTCGTTCGTCTTGACTTTTGGTTTGACTCACAGAGGTTGTACGTTCCCCTTGGATTTTGTCAATACCTCACAAGACTGGTTGATTCTCCAAATCTCCCTAGCTAGCCTAAGAGTGGCCCATATGGCCTCTCATTGGAGAATGACTATCTATGTTGCAAAATTTAACACTCCCTCTCAGTGAGGGAGTCATTCTTAGCCACACCAAACTTATCTCTTAGTTGCACAAATTGTCTCAATGGAAAAGGCTTGGTCAAAATATCAACTATTTGCTCGCTCGTGGCTATGTACTATAACTTTACAGTTTTTCTATGGACCAAGTCTCGGATGTAGTGGTACTTCATGTTAATATGTTTTGACATGTCGTGAAATACTGGGTTCTCTGTCAGTTTTATGCAACTTTGATTATCATAGTGAACCACCATCATCTCGAGCTTGTCACCAAACAACCCAGAAACCAATTTTTTGAGCCATACTGCTTCCTTGCTAGCATCACTTGCTACAATGTACTCAACCTATGTTGTACTCTATGCAATGGATCCTTGTTTCTGTCTTGACCAAGAGATCATAAAGGATCCTAAACTTAAGCAGTATCTGGAAGTACTCTTCCAGTCCACTGGGCTTCCTACCCAGTCAATATTTGCATACTCATGCAAAAATACACCACCAATGGATGTATATCTTAGACCATAGGTAATGGTCTCTCTGAGATAAATCAAGATGTGCTTTGTTTCCACCCAGTGTCTTTGTCTCGGTTCAGTCATGAACTGAATCATTACAATAATTGCATAGCATTTATTTGGCCTGGTGTGGATCATGTACATCGATGATCCAATCGACTGCCTATACATGGTGGGATCCACCAAATCTAAACCTGAATCAGTATGATGCAGCTTCCTCAAGTCGGTAACCATCGGAGTAGACATGGATTTGCAATCCATCATACCAAACCTCTTTAATACATCCACTGTGTATTTTCCTTGTGTCGTGAATATCTCACCCTGTCTTTGCCACACTTCCAATCCTAGGAAGTAATGCATCAAGCCTAAGTTTTTCATCTCTAATTCTGAGATTAACTCCCTCTTACACCAGGCTATTAACCCTTCATCTCCTGTTAGAAAGAGATCATCAACATACATGATTAGAATAACAGGTTGGTTCCCTCTTACCTTGAAGTACAGATTTTCATCAACATCACTTTTTTGAAAGTCGGGGCTTTTAAGAAATCCATCAATCCTGTCATACCAAACTCTGGGAGCCTTCTTAATACCATACAAGGCCTTCCTTAGCTTGCATACATGAATGCCTTTGTTATGCAGTACCAAACCATCTGGTTGTTCAACAAACACCTCTTGTTCAATCTTTCCATTTAGGAATGTTGTTTTTACATCCATCCGATGTAGCTTCCAACCAAGAACTGAAGCTAATGCAATAATAGTTCGAATGGAGGTATACCTAGCTACCAGAGAAAAAGTCTCCTCATAGTCAATTCCTTCTTTCTGAGTGAAGCCTCTAGCTACAAATCTTGCTTTGAACTTTTCCACACTCCCATCAACTAAATGTTTGATCTTATAGATCCATTTGGAAGAGACCATTGATTTGTCCTTTGGCCTTGACACAATGTCCCGGACATTGTTTTTTAGAATTGACTTGTATTCCTCAAGCATGACATCCTTCCATACTTGTAATTTATTTTCTTCTTCAAATGAAGAAGGTTTGACATCACTGATGTTTCTCATCAATGCAACATAGCCTCCAAACCTATGAGGCCTCTTACTTTCCATGAAATTTCCTTTGGGAGCAGCTATCTTTTTTTCTTCTTGCATTGTTTCTTTAAGCCATCCTGGCTTCCTTTTGGTTGGAGTTTCTTAAAGAGTTCTTTCTAAATATTCAGCAAGTTCTAAGGGCTCATCAATTGGACCTTCATGAGGTTCATCCCTATGATCATCTGACTCTTCATTTTCAAAAGAGGGTGAAGTGTGATGAACTTCTTTTGATCCCTGTCGAAGCTCTCTGGATTTATTGAATGCGACTTCATCATGGAAATTCACATCTCTTCTTACCTCTATCTTCCACTAACCTGATACATATATCCTGTAAGCCTTGGAATTCTCATTGTACTCCAAAAAAACCCATTTCTTTCCCGAGGGTTCCATCTTTGTCCTCTTTTCCTTAGGGATGTAAGTATACACTGAACACCCAAATATCCTTAGATGCCCTACTTCATGTTTGATCCCTGAGAAGACCTCTTCAGGATTCTTTTCCTTCAAGATAGCATGTGGACACCTATTCTGAATATACACAGCAATGGGGGTAGCTTCTGCCCATAAAGAATTTGGAAAATCTTGGTCAAACATCATGGCTTTCGCTGCCTCACAAATTTTCTTGTTTTTCCTCTTAAAGCAACTCCATTTTGTTGAGGGTTATATGGCACGATCAACTGTCTCTTGATTTCTGCTTCCTTGCAAAAATCCTCAAACTAGAGAGATTCAAACTCTGCTCCATTGTTTTTTCTAAGGGTTTTGATGTGTTTCCTTGTTCGCTTTTCAATAAAGTCTTTACACACTTTGAATTTATCAAATGTATCACTTTTGGATTTAAGGAAATATATCCAACATTTTCTTAGTAATCATCAATAAAAATGACATAATACAAACAACCACTGAGAGAGGGAGATGACACGAGACCATATACATAAGAATGAACCAGATCTAAGATGCCTTGAGCTCTATTGTCACTACTAGGAAATGATTTCTTTATATCTTTACCTAGAATGCATCCTTTGCAAATTTCATTTTTACTAAGAGAAATAGAGGGCATACCACATACCATGTTCTACAGATCTGGAAGTGCTTTGTAATGAAGATGATCAACTCTTTTGTGCACAACTCACTGGAGCTAGTCACATCATGAGCCAATGCATGAACTATTTGTCTTGTCACGATGTACAGTCCTCCTCTGCGAGTCCCAATGGGTTCTGCTATAATCATGTGGCTACCTTTATCCCACAATAGTGCCTTCCTGTCCTTGAAGATCACCTAATATCCCTTGTCCTCAAGGGTTGCAACTGATAGAAGATTCTTCTTGAGCCCTGGAACATATAATACTTCATCAACATGAAGCTTAGCCCTAGATTCCAATCTCAAGGAGATAGAGCCCACTCCCTCTATCTTGTAAGATTTGTCATCCCCATGCTCAACCTGCTCTGCAAAAGATTTTGTCTTGAAATCTGAGAGGATCTCCTTGTACCCTATCATGTGCTTTAATGCACCACTATCTACTAACCAAGTTTTCTGCCCTTTGATGTTTGACTTCCTCTGAGAGCCTTTCTGGAAAGTGACTTTCTTCTTTCCCTTGAATCTTCATGCTAATGCTGAATGCTCTTCTTTGGATGGCTTGCTCCTGGTAGCAGTGTGCCTCACTTCTTGGAGGCAATCATGCCATAACCTCTCAAACATGGGTTGAATCTTTCTCTCTCACTTACACTGGATAATAAGGTCTCCCATAAAGAAGGAAGACTGTCAAATATGGCCTGCACTAAGTCATCATCGTCCACTGTGACCCTTGCG
>JASDQU010199821.1:0-19272 GCA_032191745.1 Picea mariana
TTTAAATACTGGAAGAAATCAGATATGGATTATATTGATTAAATCATATCATTTGCAAAAGACTAAGATAGCTAAAGTAGTCATTAACCAAATGCAAATTGATACACATAAACATGAAACAAAATATTGATATTATGAAAAGCTAAAGCTGTAGCAGAACATCAATTTTTGTCTCAATCTGTATTAAAATTCCATATCCTTGTTCTCCCACGAATGAGGATGATCTTATTACAAAAAATAATGAGTATTTATAAGTTTTTCCATAGGGTAAAACCTCCCTGTGGAAGTTATCAATCTATTTACATAATCTGGGAAGATATTCCCAAGATCAACTAAACTAGGAAATTAAAATGAAACCAAAATATTTCAAATATCCTCTAAACTGTCCATCAAATCCCATGCAATTTCGAATTCACCTGAAACAGGTCAGAAATAGACAAGTTAGAGAGACATTTTATTAATAAAACAATAAAAATCTAATCCTACAGACTTAGCTACAAAATCATCTGATTCTGTAGCTAGTCTAAAATAAGATACAGAATCAGGATTGAAATTAAATCAAATCTTTTAAGAAATTCCATTCAATTGACATCCAATAATTACTTGAGAATGGATCATAAATTGAAATCGATATTCTATTATGAACTCAAATGGGATCCACATCATTAACTGAGTACAGAGATAACAATACTCTGTTTCGATTATAGTCATAAATCGGGTAAATGAAATCACATGAAACATAATCGTAATCATTTCCCAACAAATCGAATTCCTCTGTTATGAGATCGTTTTGATATTCAATTGAAAATAGAACAAATCGCAAACACATCGTTACACTTGTGAATAAAACAGGATTATCACGATAACTGTATAGCAAGCAATTTAGGCTGTGAACGAATCCAAACGATAATTGACTCATAACAAAATCATAACAGGATTAATCAAACAGGGTTTGTTATAGATTTCGATCGTTGATCATTGCACAATAAGCAAATAGGATCGATTAATTTTGATCACAATCGTTTCAATCAAATGAATCATATCAGGGTTTGACCAATTCATTTCACAAATTTAAAATACAGAGCATCAATTATAATCTGAACTCGACTCATAGGACAAACTTGCCAAATTAGAACAAAAGCGAATCGATTAGCTAAGATTTTCACATAGTTTTTATGATTTCGATTCATTTCCAATTCAGGCGCGAATGTTATCTGAGTATATTGTTTTCATCAAAGAAACAGAGTCATTATCCTTAACTTGGAAACAATCAAAGATAGAACATCACATGACACAGCATCGTAACAAGTATCCTCCCGAAGACATTTACCAATCATAGCATACCAATGATAATGAAATTGAATCCGAGCAAAATCGTTTTCTAAATTAAGCATAAAAACTTCTTGTTGGGAGTGGGCGCAAAATGAATTGAATTGAAAACCGACCATTACTTTCGTTATTTCACTCAGACAAACTTAGCAAATGAAATCCAAATGAATAACCATTCAAAATCTATGAGCAAATCATATATCAAATCGAAACTCTTTATATTTTAATCAAAATGAAGCCATGTACAGGATGATCACCGAATGATAGAGGCATTTGGATAATTGATCAGGCTATTTAAAAACTAAATACAAATCGTTATAGCAAACTAGATTATTTACAAAACAAAACGAGTCATAACCATACCTGTGTAGCGACGAGGCTGGTTGATTATGCCAGCTTGGAATTTACAACAGTCGTGGCTGATTCCATGTTTTTAAGCAGGATGGAGCCGGTTGTCTTTTTCTTTTTATCTGTTGCTTGGAGCTTGGCTTTTTGACTGGTTATCAGTGCAATCTATTCTTCCAATGATTGAATCCTTGATTGGAGTATTGGAACATCAATATAATATCGTTCTAACCATGAATTGCATTGGTCACAGGGTGACTGTGTGGGTTTAGATAGAGCAGGCGAGGGTTTGGCGAAATGACCGAGAGTTTCACAAGGCACTTTAATACTCGGGTAGTTAGGGTTGTCCTTTAAGTAGGGGGGTAGGTTTGACACAAAATCATAAGGGGGCTCTGCACATAAACCTTGCGAGTAGGAGTATTTGTTGGCCAAGAAACGCTCAACTTTTGAATCGGAGTCCTCACTCAAGATGATAGGATTTGGCTCAACAGGGGGTTTTGGCTTGTTCCTTGCCATCCGTGAAATCAAACGTGCATTCTTTTTACCCTTATCGTTAGCAGTAGGGGTTGCCTTGGGCTTTTTTGTCAGAGGCTTAACAGTCTCAACACTCTTAGTCACAGTGTGGGGTAAGTCGATAGGAGGGTCGATCGAGGGTTTAGACAGTAGGACATGGTAGGGCACCGGGGGTACAGCCTTGACCTCACTCACCACAGGTTTTTCAACCTGTGTAGGTTTCAGATCCTCGAAACCATTCCGAGCAACGAAAATGCTCCAGCTATCCCGTGCAAACTCAAAATATAGACAACAATAAGCTTAACAAGCCCATAATGAAACAGGCTACTATCATCCTGGTGCCTTTTGAACTTCTTCGACATTTTAAACAGGATATGATGCAAATAATAGGGCATATTGAGAGAGTATCCCATAAAAACCATAAGCAAACGCAGGTGGTGGAGGAACACAAGTCCGTATCGACCTTCACAGGTCACGAACTATTTGATTATCATCAATAAGTCGTGCCATCGTGGTTTGAGCATAGATACGGGCATACCTCTGTCACAAGAGGTGACTTTGCGAGATTGGAACATCAGTGTCCATGGCACCTCCTCGACCTTGATATTCTTAAACCAACGCTGTCCCGAAGGAGCTAACCCCGTAGCCGAGCTAATGAACTGTTCATCAATCTCCAACTGTATATCGTTGACCTTGGCTGGACAACCATCGAAGGTCATGGCAAACTGTCGAGCTACACAAAGGTTAAAACCCTCAAAACGTTTCACGAAGGTAAGCCATCCACTGTCTTCCAAATCTTGGCGGGCATTGTCAAACATTAAAAGGGCTTGATTGCCATTGGGCTCAAGTCGCACGAATAGGGCCATGGAGCCGAATGCATGGTAAGGGAAGGGTTAGAATTCATCAACACACACAGTAACAGAGCTACCCGAACTAATAGCAATGAACGAGCCAAAAGGGGTAAGCATAAATGCGAGCATGCGAAGGTGGTGGAGTCTGCCATGCATAATATTCATTATCTAAGTACAACCGCCAAATTTCATAGCTGTTCACTCCATAATAATAGTTCAACCATTACGCCATGTGTACAACCAATGAAATCAAATGTGTATGCCAATACATGCAAACGTTATGCCATGGTGTTCAAACATCCGACGTATAAATCAAAACCCAAAATCAACGGTGCGGCAATGTATATAATCAAAAGTTTAACCAAGGTGCCAAACGATATTCATAATAGTCGACAAGCCAAAAATTATAAAAGGATTAACATAAGGATTATATCATACATATATAAAAAATTTAATCAAAACCCCTATGTATTTTCATAGAATCAATGATCAGGAAAGTCATATAAAGTGTAAATCCAAATGCTCAATGCCTTACAAACTCAATAAAATCAAGTTATGCAATCAATATAAGAATGTCCAATCAGCACAGTTCGAAAGTCCTTCCAACCATATAACGATAAACAAAAGGTAAGTGCAATAGGCATAAATGACAAAAGAAATATCCACAGTTCAGATAATGATCGAAATGTGACTTTGAAAGGAGAAGTTTTCACGCTTATAGTCGTGAAAACTTAATGAAGACAAATGTGTAAATGTCGCAAGAAATTAAAGTGTCGTCTATTTGAAAAATTGCGACGAAAAACTTGATGGTTGCAAGACATAGGTGTAGGCAGCTTATAGGATCATAAAAAAGTGAATTGGCTGCCAACAAGGGTATTTCCCTTGATTTACGAGACTTGGAGGGCGAGTTGTTCAACATCAAAATCAAGCATGAGATCAGTTTGGCACCAATGAAAAATTATATTGAAGAATGGTTTAAGAAAGAAATGGATAAATTTACCAACGAGGGGAAAGAAACAGTTGAGACGGTTCCTGTAATTGTTAATGAAGACAATAAAAGGACATCAGCAAGCAAGTGAAGACAGGGGAGACCATCATAGTAAGTTTATGTTGATCACATCTTTCTTTCTTTATCAAGTCTTTCATCCAATTACTTTGCTTCTTTGAATAGAAAGGTTTAACCAAAGACCGATAACTTCTCTTTTCTTCTTACTAGGTCTTGTTGTTCTTTTACCGCCCACCCTCTTCCTTCTACAATATTCATTCTTGTGTATATTTTCTTTATGGTCCTCGGGAGCCCCAATCCCAGTCTTTAAGACAAACACATTTTAAATTTCAAAGAATATGTAACAAACTATATTTTTTTAGAAATTTCAAGATAGTTATTTCGTGATCAGTTTCGACTGTGCTTTGTAACTCTAAGTTTTGAGTATAAATTATTTCAAATCTGTCTAACATTATATTTATTTTAGCTTACCATGTTTCCACTCTGTTAAAGTTCTCTTTTGCATGCAGATCATCTTCTTTTTATTTTTATGTGATCAAAAATCTTTATCTTAAACTATGATGGATGTGAGGAAATTTTGCTTATTTTCTTTAAATGTGTGAATGTTCTCAGTTCTTGGTCCTTTATCAAGAACTTTCTTTAAAAAGGAAACAAAATATTTTCCTTTTATCTATCTTGCAATATTTATATTTCTTTGATTACTACGACAAACTTCTGTAAAGTCCCACATTCTGAATACCTAGAATTCCCAAGAAAAACTTAAATTAAAGAGGAGTACCACCTCTATAAAAATGCAGAGGGATTTACATCCTCGTGAGGTTGTCGTTTCGGTCCTAACGGATTCAAGAATCAACATTTTTGGCAACCATACTAGGGAATGAACTGAAATTTGGAACCTGGTTTAGCATTTTTAAAAACATATATGACTTTTCCCCAGGTTGATCAACCCCATTTGGAAATTGGATTGAATAATCAATGAAGCATCTTACATCAGTTATACAATCTGGTAATAATAATAGTCGAGACCCGAGAAGAGTTATAAAGTTCCTGACAGATATGATCCCAAGAAGAATAAAGAAAAATCCTCCGTAGACAGAGGAGAGACGAGCGACAAGACCAAAGAAACTAAAGGCTAGCTAGAGCATCACAAGAACAAGGTCAGGATTGAAGCTGGACGAATATAAGGGACCCATTACCAGAAGTAAAAGCAAGAAAATATTTATTCTGAGAAGTGAAAATCATATTCCTAGAATCTCTCCGGATATGGCAGAAAGAAATGAACAACCGTGAGATGAGCATCATGAGGAGAGACAAGGAGGTGGAAGAGATGCTGCAAGAAATCAAAAAAACCTAAGGTTTGAAAATAGAAGAAGAATAAGAGATTCTCCTTTGAATCTTCTAAGTGAGCAACATGATATCCCTATTCTCCCTAAGGGTACCCTAAAGGAACTTTCTGGAGATGGAGCAATGGATGCAAATATGCACCTTCACTTGTTTCTTGATGTTTGTGATTTTCACCGTGTTGAGTATGAAGATGTCATGGTAAGGTTATTTATACAAACCTTATCAGGGAGAGCATATGAATGGTATACGACATTACCTAGTAGATCAATTTTCTCATTTAATGACCTCGAAGCTATGTTCCTCACTATGTTTGCCCCTCCAATTGCTTATCATACCCTTCTCACCGATTTCACCCAGATTGGTTTGAGGAAGAATGAAAGAATACAAGATTTTAATCTTAGGTTCAATAAAACATTGAGTAAGATTCCAGAATATAAAAGATTGAATGACCTAGTCGTACTCGGTTGTTATAAGAATGCAATTCCCCCAAATGGGAAATATGTTATTAGAACTTCCCAAGTGGATATCTTGGAGGAGGAAATGACTAAAGCCACTAAAATGGAAGAAATTATGATTGAAACGGGTGTCGACCTCGACATTATACTGGGAAAAGTACAAAGGCAACTGGGAGTATTAAGTATTGATAATCAAGGAGCCTCCAGTTCAAGAAATAATGAAGAATTCAAGCCACGACCGACTCAAAACCAAACAATTGGAGGAGTATTTTTCAAGGGAACCATACTAGATGTGAAGGTAGACCCTGTGGCGGCACAAGAAACCAAGCAAAGAATTGATATTGCACAAATGAATAGAATTATCAAGCAAATGCAGAATGAGTTAACCAGACTAAGAAGAGGGGGTAATTATGTGGCAAATCCGAGAATATCGGTCCTAGAGAAAATAAGGAACCCTCCCCAAGAAAACAGAGTGAGTTTTGAAAACATGAATAATCCCCAAAGACCAAGGGTTCCCAGGGAGCCTACTCCCAATGCAGTTGCTTTGGATGATGTATATGATGAGAAAATGCTTGAGTAAGAGAACTATTACTCACCTGATGAAAGTTCTGAAACTGTACAGATGGACAAATGCGAGATGTCCATGTATATATTTGAAGAAGGAGATAATGACCCCAACTCACAAGAAAATGTTGCCCAGATAAGAGGACTTGTAAATAGATCCAAGAATAAGAATGATTTTGAAAAAGAATTTAAAAAAGATAATGAAAAAACAAATGAAAGAAAGGTGAATGAGAAAGTGACGGATAGCGTCGGAAGTAAAAATCAACACCTTGTGTCAAACTCCATTCAAATTACATACAATGTTGTAGAGGACTTAAGTAAGCTAAGGATAACTATTCCTTTTACAGAAATGATGAAGATTCCCGAACAAAGGGAAAACATTTTGAGATTATTGGATGATCCATTTGAAAAAGCAGACGTTTTTGTTACCAATTTGAAACAAAGCCAGAACCAATCAACTACCAAGTTGAGAGGTAAAATTCATCCCTTTTACATTTCAATTGAAAATCATGATGTTGCACTCCATAATTGTTTAGTTGACACTGACGTGATCAATAACATCATGCCATTGGTGGTCATGGAGGCGTTGGGAATGCGTTGTACCAAATATTATGAGACTGGTGAAAGTATATATGCAATTGATTCTAGAAAAGTGTCAGCTTATGGAGAAATCAAGGACTTTTATGCTTGGATCACGACGACCCCCATATTATTACAGTTTTCAATATTATTGTGGTAGACCTTCCTCCAGCATTGGTCATCCATGATCAAGGGATATATCATTAACAATGGAAGTTTCATGATGCTTCCAGGCAAAGAAGGAGACATGGTTAAGGTGCCCCGTGAACCCAAGAAACCCTTCTCTTTCAAGAAAAAGGATAATGAGTTAATGGAAGATTATATAGATGTCGAGATTGGAAATTATGCCATCCTAGACATGGAACATAATGAAAGGTTACAGAAAATTCAAGACACGGAGAATCAAGAGTATATGTTTGAAGGTTGTTGGAGGATGTCATTCAATGGAGCTTGTTCAAGCTCTAGGAGTGGAGTTGGAATTTTCCTTATAAGTTAAAAAAATATTATGCATCCACATGCAATCAGACTTGAATTTTCATGTACCAATAATGAGGCAGAAGAAATGAAGATAGAAAATCTAATTGTGACTGGAGACTCTGAGTTGGTGATCAATCAAGTCACTCAGAAGTATAAAATCAAGAAGGAAAGAATCAAGTTATATTTCAAAAGAGTCAACGAATTGATGGAATTTTTTAGTTCTTTCAACATTTCCTTCATTCCAAGGGACAGGAATCAAAGGGCAGATTCATTGACCTTGGAGGCCTCATTGTCAAAACCAGATAATATGCATAGAAAAACATGTTTTCAAGTAGAAAGAGCATTATGACCTTCTGTACCCAATAACATGGAATATTTGCAAGTGTTTGAGAATGATGAACAATTGGAAATTTTTTTGTTGAACGATGATGATGATGAATAAAATCACATGTTTGTTATCCCTAAAGATTGTATACAATCTGAGTCTCTTTTTACGAAATATGATCATGCTAAGAAGCTCATGGAAGAAATTTCACTTCGAAAGGTGCAAGAAACAAGAAAGGTCAATATTGGAACTGACAGTTCCCCAAAATATGTCAACTTGGGAATTGATTGTACCATTGAAGAAGTTGATCAATATGTTGCATTATTTAAATAATATATTGATGTGTTCGCATTGACCTATGATGATTTGAAATCTTATGACAAAACAATTTTCCAACACATCGTTCCTTTTAGAGAAGAAGCAAAGCCTGGCAAGCAAAAATTAAGGATGATGAACCCAAAATTGAAACCTCTGGTAAAGATTGAACTAGATAAGTTAAAGAAGGTAGAAATAATATATCCCATTAGACATTCTAATTGGATTTCAAACCCTGTGATATTAAGAAAGAAGATTGAGGAAATTTGGATGTGTGTGGACTTCAGGGATCTTAACAAAGCAAGCATAAAAGATAATTGTCATTTACCAAACATGGAGTTCCTTCTCCAGCAACTCAAGGGATCAACCTATATGTCCATGTTGGATGGTTTTTCTAGCTATAATCAAGCCTTAGTTGTTGAGGAGGACATAGAAAAGACAACATTCATAACACCGTCGGAGACATATGCATATACTAGGATTCCCTTTGGTTTAAAGAATGTTGGAGCCAAATTCTAGAGGTCCATGGATCATGCATTCAGTGGGTTGATAGGAAAATTCATGGCAGATTATCAATATGACTTGACAGTGCATTCAAAAACAAGGGGTGATCACATCCATCACTTGAGAAAATTTTTTGATAGATGCAAATTATATGGTGTCTCTCTAAATCCAAAGAAATTTGTGTTCATTGTAACTCAAGGAAAATTATTGGGTCATATTGTGTGCAAGGAAGGAATTGATATAGATTCAGATAGATTTAAAGAAATAAATGAACTCAAACCTCTGTCATCTAAGAAAGGAGTTCAATCATTTTTTGGCAAGATCAATTTTGCACGGAGATTCGTTCATGACTATGCAAGTATTGTGAAGCCGATCAATTTATTGTTGAAAAGGGAGCAGAGGTTTGAATGGACAACTGATACTCAAGATTATTTCAATAATATCAAAAGAGCAATCACTACAACTCTAGTCCTCATTAGTCCAGATTTTCAAAGAGATTTCATTATCTACTCATTCGCTATAGAAACAGGTGTTGCATCTGTTCTTACTCAGAGGAATACCAAGGGTGAAGAACTCCCAATCATTTTCATGAGAAAAACCCTTCATGATTATGAATTAAGGTATTCAGAGTTGGAAAAGCAAGCCTTGACTCTTTTGAAAGTAGTGGCGCACTTTCGGACGTACATATTGAATTCCCATGTCATTGCTTATGTTCCATAATCACCAATGAAGATGTTTTTGAATCAACAATTGAGAGAAATAAAATGGGATATCTGGCTAGCAAAGATCCAAGAATATGATATTGTGATTAAACCTTTAAAGGCTATAAAAGGACAAGGTTTATGTAATCTCATCGCAAATAGTGATTCTATGGATGGAATGATTTTGATTTCAGTAGGAGAACCATTGGTTGATTCAGAATGGTATGGAGACATTGTATTCTATTTGAGGTTCAGGAAGTTTCCAGTTACCATGAGCCCTAAAGAGCGAAGAACATTGAAGATGAAGGAACATCAATATGTGCTAATTGTTGATATATTGTTCAGAAGGAATTATGATGGCATATTACTGAGATGTGTTGATGAAGACAAGGCCCAAGAACTAATGAAAGAATTCCATGAAGGAATATGTGGGGGACATTTTGCACCTACTGCGACCGCCCACAAGATCATAAGAGTTGGATTTTATTGGCCATTAATTTTCAGAGACTCATATGCTACAATACGGAAGTGCGTATCATGCCAACAATTTTCAGTAAAAATGAAGAGATATGTGATGCCTCTGCAATCCATAATTGTAGAAAAACCATTCTCTCAATGGGGACTTGATTTCGTCAAGCCAATAAATCCAAAGTCCAACAAGGGACACATGTACATTCTGACCACTACCGATTATTTTACAAAATGGATAGAGGTAGTTGCGTTAAATAAAGTTGATTCTAAAGAGATAATTAAGTTCCTAAAAGATAATATTTTGTCAAGATTTGGTGTCCCAGATAAATTTATCACTGATAATGGATCGATTTTCATTAGTTCAAAGTTCACAAAGTTCTGTGGACAATATGGAATTATTATGGGTAAATCATCAAACTATTATCCACAAGGAAATGGTCTTGCAGAATCCACAAATAAAACACTCATCTAGATATTGAAGAAACCCATTGAAAAGAACCAAAGGAATTGGCACTTAAAGTTGACTGATGCATTGTGGACAATCATAATGACTCCAAAGGAAAACACTAGGATGTCTTCATATACATTGGTTTACAAGAAAGAAGTCAAAATGTCAATTAGCCTTGAACTCAATGCCCTAACTTTCGTGGTTAATATAGAAGATGTAGAAGACAATTCACCGATCCAAAGGAGGGTCAACCAGTTGTTGAAATTGGAGGAAGAACGAAACAAATTTCTGAATCGAACTTCTCACAGACAACAAAGTATCAAAATATATTTTGATCAGAGTGCAATTGTAAGGAATTTTCAGAAGGGAGAACTGGTGCTACTCATGAACAAGGCCAAGGAAAAACCATCGATGCATACAAAGTTCGAAGCACTCTAGATTGGACCATACATCGTCGAAAAAATCCTAGGTTTTAATTCCTATATGCTCCAAGACATGATGGGTAAAATATTAATGATTCCTATCAACGAGAAACATTTGAAAGGTTTCTTCGCCTAAAAATTTCTCATTTTCCTTGTACATAAAATTTATTTTATGTTTGTATATTCTTACCTTTGACTCCATAGCCCAATGGACGAAAGCACCTGGTCATAAAGATTATGGATTCTTGACAACCCACAGGAGGTTATCATGCCACAATTGGATCCAGTTGTTGATACCATTTCCCACTTCTGATTTTTACTCACCTTTATGTTTTCCCAACTTCTCTTTTCCATTTCTTTTCCCTCTTCTATACTTACCTGAATTCCCCTTTTCTTTTCTCCCCTCTATTTTTCCCTTTCTGGTTACTATACTTACTTGTTTCTCAAAACTACAAGTTCGCGGGTTGGCGGACTCGCGGGTTCTCACCTCCATCCATATTCCCATATCACAAGTCTGTCCAACCGCTGCGTTATTATGTACTTAACCATTTTTTCCAAACATGGGTTCACAGATTCAAGCTTTCATATTCCAAGTTCTGTGATATCCATTTTGCACCCAAATATCCGTGATCTACATTATGACCATCAGACTTACCGACATCCTAAGTATCTCATCTCTCCTATATTGAGTCTGACCGACCGCATTAAGACACTTAGCCTATTTTTTATCTTTCGCAACCGTGGGTTTGCGGGTTCGCGAGTTCACAAAAATTCCCAAATCGTAATTGCTCTCGTCCATCCTCGCCATCCTCGTGCTTTTCCCAATACACATTTAAATATGGTTTAATTCTAATAACTCATCATGAAGGTTCTATAAATATCGTCATTAATAAGCGAAGGACTCGAGAAGATTTCCCAATAAACTGCACTAAAGCACGATTTGCTGAAGATTATATTATTGGTATCTCTCTCAAGTGCTCATTTCAAATATTTTTTGGTTAAAAGAGCACTCTCGTCAACTTATGGAAGCAACATCTTGACAGTGGTTCTATGGTGATACCTTGAGTATTCTTGGGCGTGAAGATCATAACTTTTAATGGTCCGGGGCATATTCTTACTATTCATCTCCCTCTGCTAAAAAATAAGTGATCTGGACATCTAGAATTTCTTGCGCAGGGTATGTCCCTGAGGTTTCCAACTGCAAGGAACTAGTTTCATTTTCTACTAATATAGTTGTAATCAAATTTATTGAAGAAAACATTATTTCTATATTTGGATTCCCAGGGAAAATCATAATTGACAATGCTCAAGCTTTTAAATCCCTTGCAATGATAGATTTTTGTCAGAAATATAACATTATTCTTGGACACTCTACTATGTATTATCCTTAGGGTAATGGATTGGCAGAATCATTAAACAAGAGTTTGATGAGGGTCATTAAGAAAGTGTTAACTGATAATAAAAGGGCTTGGCATTCTCACTTGAAATTTGCACTATGGGCCAACATAATCAACACAAAAATATCAATAGGTATATCTCCCTTCCAATTGATTTATGGAAATGATGTTGTTCTTCCTATTAATATTGCTTTTCCTATGAAGAAATTGTTGCAGAATAATGAAGAAGAACCTAGCGATCTTACCAGAAGAATGAACCAGTTGATTGAAGTACAACAAAACAAAGAACAAGTTAAAGAGAGATTTCAAGAATATCAAGATAAGATGAAATCCATTTTTTATAGAAGAGCAAGATAGAGAAATTTTATTCCTGGTGACTTAGTGGTGAGATGGGATAGTAGGAGAGAAGATCATGGAAAACATGGAAAGTTTGATCATCTATGTCTTGGACCTTACGAGATTGCTGCAGTTGAAGGAAACAATTCATTCTCCCTTCAAAATCTAGAAGAAGATTTGTTGGAACTTCATGTGAATAGACGGTTCTTAAAACATTTCATGCAATTCAGAAGTTTATTTTTCCTTTCATTGCATATAGCCGGTTTTATTTTATATTAATTATACTTTTTCAGTTTTCAAAAGAATTTCGAAGTAAATATTTTTTTAAATAAGTTTTTGGATTTGAATTATGACTCATGAAGATTCATCATTATCATATTATCTTTAAAGATGGTCCAATTAAAGAAAAAAATAGAATGTTCTTTCCTAAGTTAGCTTGTTTATCCTTTTTTATTAGATTTATCATAAAAGATTACATTGCTTAGTAAAAATTCTCTTTAAACAGATAAATCCGTAGGTTCTCAAATTTTAAAAAATCTTAATATAAAAGACCATTCTAACTACTAATTAAGGTTTTGATATGTTACTTTAAAAACCCAAAAGAACATCTTGCCTATTTCCTCATGAAATTGAAAATGTATGTTTTGGGTAATTCTTTCTAGATAGAGGCTCTGGTGTCAAACTTATAACTGATTTTTTTACTCAAGGCATGCTACTAAATGGGTATATTTTGGAAAGATAGAGTTAGGAATGAGGAAATGAATTTTGGTTTTTCTCGAGAAATGTGTCACATTTTCCTCGATTTTCGTGTTGCCTCGATTTTCATGTCCATTGTTGGGCATTTTTTAGCACATGGTTTTTTCTGATGGTTTTCTATTTTTGGTTAAGGATTTAGGGTTGTTGACTAATCCAAGTCATTGGGTTAGGGTTTTGGATGTTGCTGGCTCCTATATGTATATTGTATTGTAAATAATGTATCACTATGAATAAATATATGATATGTTGGTTTTCTCGTTTTGGGTTTGTAGGGGAAAAATATTTGTGTAATGTGTGTATTTTCCATTGTATATTTTCTATTCTTTTATTGAAAATCTATTTGCAGTAAAATATTGTACAAGGTTAAAATCTACATAGAGGATTTTGGAAATATGAGGAAAGATTCCAAATTCATCTTCAAAGTATCCAATAACAAAGACCCCTAAGCAATTTGAGAAGATATACAAAATAAAGGGTCCTGAATCAATTCCAAAGAAATCAAAGACAAAAGAAGAAAGATCAACAAAAAGGTTGAAGATAGAAGTACAAGAAGAGGATGAAGATCAAAGATCTCAAGAAGAATCATAACTAGTAATAAAAAACCTCTTGTGATTGTGGAAGTGTCAACATCAGAGAATCTTCAACGTTTAGAGGGTCAAAGTGGAAAGGAGTCATTAGACAAAAACCAATCAAAGTAGATTGACCATGTTTGTCAATTCACGACTACCAGGAAAATAGGTGCAGATTACACATTAAATTCTTTCCAAAATATTTAACCAAGGAGCAGCCTAGACAAGAATGTTATCTCTTGTAGATTATGAAAAGGGTAGATTGAGCATAGCAGTGTTGGAGATAAAAGATCAGAATAAGGTTACAAATGTTTCTATTGGTATTAATGCAGTTCATTCATTGGACAAAATGGATCTACATAAACAGACTCGAGAAATGTTAAACATGGATGTGATGATAGCTACCCTAGGGGTAAAGAAGTTGCAAGCTATAAATGAAAAGATGAGGAATCAACTCAAAAATGAAAAGTTATCTAACAGAACTAAACAAATGAGAGTGGAGGAATTGGAACATTGGGTAAAAGATCTCAGAGTTAATCCCCAAGATGCAGCATCAGTGCATGCTTTGATCAAAGAAAAAGATACAAAAGTCCAAGCATTAAAGAAAAGACTCAAGATTCCTAGGATTGATCATGTCCAGACTCCATAATTGTAGACAATGCAAGCAAAAAAAGAGCAACTCTTAAAACAAATGATGCAGATGTGGGACCAAATAGAAATGTATGAGAAGCAAATTGAAATCCTAAAGAAAGGATCTTCTTCTTCACAAATAACATAATCAACATATCCAACAGATGGATTATCAAGAACAATGACAGACCTAAATCTAAAAGGAGATGAAATTGAAAATTTGAAGAAAACAATCTCCTCATAAAATGAACAGATGAAAGATAAAGATAAAATCATTGAAGATTACCAAAAGTTGAAGGCCAAAATGTCAACAAATATTGAACAATTACAAAATAATATATCTAACAAACCATATCTAATGGGAACTAGACATATATTTTGGGATGAGATTATTGTTGAAGTTGGTAAAATGTGGAATTTTTTCAAGATAATAGAAGAATAGATTGTTTTGACAGAGGAATTAGATCATGTTATCCAAAAAACATTCCATGAATTGGGAACTAGGCCACATGTTTCTACTCAAATTATCAAGTTCCTAAATTCTAATTTCGAAGAAGCATTGAAGAGTCAAGGTATAAAGGAAAAAATTACAATGGCTATGGAGATAGAAAATATTTTTACAAAAAGGAATTTGATACAAGAAGCTCAAAATAAATGCATAATGGTAAAAAGAAACATTGAATCATTCACCAAGAAGTTTAAAAATTTAGTAAATATGGAGTTACCTTCAACATGGAATGACAAAGGAAAACTTCTATCATATGAAAATTATAGAAGAAGTCTATTCACTGTTAGAGAAAAAGAAGACAAGTTTCAAGGAATGGATGACACTTTGAGAGGGAAGACTATTGTGGACATACTCATAGATAATTTTTATCTATTATGGCAAATAAAAAATTAATTTTCAAGCCCTCCTACACACGAGAAGTACATCGAATTGGATATTGCATACAGACAGATGAAGTCCTTCAACTATCTATCGAGTGAAAAATAGAAGCTTCTAATCCAATTGCTAACTGAATGAGTCATCAAAACAATTGAAGAAAATCAGTGACTAGAACATTTGTCTTCTAGATCTTCCTATTTTTAGGAGTCAAAGATCTTTTTATATCTGAAAAGATGTGAAATAGGATCGAATAACCACATGTGGTTTGAATCCAACTTGTATAAAATTCTAAGAAAGACTCGATGTAAGGGAGCTTTTTTACATGGGGAAAAGACTATATCTTTTAATAAAAAAATTGCAGGCTTTGAGTGATTCTACATTTCCATGTTTTAGTTCATGTAATTCCTATTCTTTATGTTATCTCCATATTCAAAATTTCTTCTTGAAATATCTGTTACTATAATTGTGATAATTTAATATGACTACTACTATTACAACTGCAAAGGAATTATTAAAGCTACATATTTCTCAGATATACTGTGAGTATTGACAGGACCTGTGCTTAATTCATTATGCTTTGTGAATAGAAAATAATTGTTCCTTTCTATTCATTTTATATTTATAGTTCAAATACTTATTCTATAATAATTTCTTCTACTTGAAGGGTAAAATAATATTTATAAAAAAGGTTACATTATTTTACTTTCATTTTTGTTCTTCTTAATCCTTCTTTCATTCATCAAAATATTTAATTGTATGAAACATTGAAACTATGTCCTCAAATCCCGATCTTTAAGAATTAAATATTATTAATTAAAGCCTCAAGTAAATCAACAAAATACATTGTTTAAGGATGATAAAATTAATAAAAAAATCAATCAAAGTAAAATGGATGCCTTGGCATAGTTTCCTAGCCATAAACATCTCAAGGGTTACAACAGGTGGAAATATTGGAAAAAAATCCATAGAAACATCCTCCTAAGGATGTATGGGAAGTGGAAGGGCCTGGTACAATCCAAGTTTGCAATTGGTAGGATTATTCTATTTGCATGAGGAACAATGCCTCACAAAGCTACTAAATTGTTGGGACATATAAGGTCAATAGAAATGTTTACGCAAATTCAAGAGATTCTTTTGGATATTGAAGTGTCCCCCATAGAGCAAAGAATGTGATTCCCTTATCAATAGCAAATGATTCTTAGTAGTAGGTACACAAATTTGTTACAAGTAGTACAACTGACTCTCCCAGAGTGTGTAATCCAAAAATGACATCTGGTTCACTACAGTAGGGTGTTGTAGGGCATATATAATCGTACAAAACATTAGATTTGAGACATATTTTTGTTTTCAATCATCAAAAGTGGGCACTCTTACATCCAAAAGTTGCAAGACTAGAATAGGTGGGCGACTCAATGGATCTGCTACTTGATCGTGTGACCCCTTCTTATATTTGAGCACTAGATGGAATTTTTGGATATAGTTGGCACATTTAAGGTAATGCTCTTTTTGAAGTATAGATTGTGAAATGAGAGTTCAATAGATGGTGATTTGTGTGGAGCACAATTTATTTACCGAGCAAATGGTGACGATAGTGTTTTAAACTCTCAACCATTGCATTAAATTCCTTTTCATATATGTTGTACTTCAGTTTGACCACATATAAGACTTTTAAATGATATGCTACATGTTGGCCTCCCTATTTAAGAATGACCCCAATATTGTAATTTGAAGCATCACACACTATCCTAAAGGGTTGTTGGAAGTCAGGTAGATGGAGGATGGGCCTAGAACACAAGAGATGTTTGGGGTGCTTAAAGGCAGATTTTATGTCTGGGGTCCAATGAAAAATACATTAATTGGAGACTACATGGAAAGGACGTTTCATCTCGGAAAACTAGAAACTCAATTTCCGATAAAATTGGCACTACCTAGGAAACTTTCAAGGTCAATGGTAGTGTGGGGTAATGGTCGTTCTAGGAGGGTCTTAACATTATAAGGGTTTGGTTGAATGCCTTGTGTAGAAATTAAAAATCCCAAGTAAGAAACCAAACGCTAGCCAATAATGAAATTTTTTAGTTTTACCTGTAGTTGATTGGCATGCAAAATATATTTCACTTGGCAAAGGTGGAGGATGTGGTCATCTTGGGTCTTGCTGAAGATCAATATATCATCTAGATAAATAATGAAAAAATTGTCAATGTGTGGATGGAACAGGTCATCAATGAGTCTCATAAAAGTGGTGGGGTTGTTCATGAGACCAAAGGGCATAATCAACCACTTGTAATGCTCGAACTTGGTCTTTTGTTGTCTTCCACACATCAGTGTCCTTCATTCTAATTTGATGGTATCTTGAAGTTAGATCCATCTTTGAAAAATAAAAAGCACTAATGGTCTAGCAAATCCTTGATACAAGGAAATCAATATGTATTCTTGACAGTCACCTTATTGAGAGCTCTATAGTTAGTGACTAGCTGTCATTCATGGGTTTCCTTCTTAGGGATAATAAAGGAAGGCAACGCACAAGGTGAGGAGTTGGGGAGAAATTTTTGCTACTTGAAACAATGTCTAAATTTGTTTTTTAATGTAAGTTGTATTGGTAGGGGTAAGATGATAGGGCTAGGTATTCGGAGGCCGGGGGGGTAAAGTGCAAGGTCAATGATATGCTCAATATGTCATGGGGTGGCAAAGTGGTGTGTTCTATAAAAACATCCTAATAGATGGAGAGGAGAGATTCCGACAATGTGGGGGGTGAAGAGGTTTGATCGGTATTAATTTCTGAGAAGAAACAATATAGTGCAAAGCTAATTACTTCTATTCACTCCAAAATAACCCCTTCTTTATAGGTAGATCCAAAATGGGGCAATTAACCTTTAATTGTGCCATCTTCTTTATTTTAATAATAAAAACTAACTTCTTATTAAATACACTATTATGTTGTAGCAATACTATCCTCAAACTTCTCTCTAAATCCATATCAACTAATCTCAAATGTGTAAAAAAAACAAAGTCATACAACAAAAACATTATGTCATGTGAACACAAACTATTAAATACCATAATACATCATCAAAATATACAATTCCTCTAAACAAATAAAATTAATATATCTCTTAGAAAACTAAAAAAATTACAATACCATCTAACAAATTCAAATAGAAAATAAATATATGAAAAATCAATTAAAAATTTGAAAAAAATCAATATCTAATTTATTTTACATAGGTGAAGAATAAAACTTACAAATTAGATGATTGAATTGCAATAAACACATACCGTAAGGATTTTTTTTTTCATTGTGATAATGAATTCCTATCCCAAGAAGAATATGATAACACCGTACCCTGATGTTAAATGGCCTAACAAAGAAAGCAGTCGCTGCACTTTAATCATAACGTTGTGGATCTCAACTCCATCCTTCTCCTTTCGAGAATAGTAATTCAGCCCCACATATTTTGTGATGTGGCACGAAGGTGTGGTATCCTTGCATAAAGGGCATCTGTTCTGTGTATAACACAACCCCTTTTTCTCCCCCCTAAATATTATAGTCGGCGCACCTGTACTTATTATGTGAAATCTAAGGATAATCTAAAGTGCACCTATGTGAAATATATATATATAGACGATGGCCCTAAGCTACAAGTTTAGCTTAGGCATATACAGTGAAGCATATCTTAAAAATCCACTCCGTCTTCCCACGTGATTCACTTGCTTTTCAACAGAAATGAAAGCACAAAATAAACGGAAGGTATCCACATCAAACCTTCGTTTCACATGCAAACAACAGTTGTAGAATATCATCTCGGGCCTGCCTGCAAGTAGAAGAAGAAAAGAAATAAAAAGCACAGCAAACAGATGAAAGAAAAGAATAAAAGAAAATTGCAAGAAGACGAGGAAAAAGAAAGGGAAACAAAATGACTTACTGCATTTTGCGAATATGGACGGCCTTCTCTAAGTGTGGGTAGGAATAAGTGAGGATAAAGTTATGAAGAAAAAGAAGAAGATGCTTTAAAAAATAAAATGCTTTCCTTACCCCCAAAAAAAAAAAAAAA